>JAWWMW010096209.1:0-11310 GCA_035048345.1 Echeveria elegans
GGCTCCCTTGAATCTCGCAACAGCTTTGAGGTTCCTGACTTCTCGGAACAACCTTATCCCAAGGTTCCTGAATTTTCAGAGCTTTCTGTTTTAACTTGTTAGTAGATAGTTTGTCATTATCAAACCAGTTAGTTAATGATATTGTTCTAACATGAATGTTCATATGGGTTGTTTAGTGCTGCAGTTTTGTGTGGAACCTCAATTGAGGCGTTTCTTTGATTTAGTATTGATGGGAAGTTTGAAATGCTGTTGTCGCCGGAAAAATGCTGTTTCTTGAATAAATGATTATTGACTTCGAAGTTTTTACCATATTGGTCTTACTTTTGTAGGGAGAAATGTGGTATTGGATGAATTCGGTAGTCCCAAAGTAGTTAATGATGGTGTGACGATTGCCAGGGCAATTGAGCTACCTGACGCCATGGAAAATGCAGGTGCTGCTCTCATTAGGGAGGTAAGAGAATCTATCTTCGAGTGCAACTGCTGAGACAGTTTAACTATGACAAGTTAGGTTGATGTTCTGTTTTGGGGAACTGAGGCTACATACAATTTGTATGGGAATAGTGGGTTCTTCATCCCTTGTGCGACATAAGTTATGTCTATATTCTTTTATGTGCTTTGCCTTTTTTGCTTTAGTATTTTTTTTGAAGGTTGCTAGTAAAACGAATGACTCTGCTGGTGCTGGGACAACTACTGCATCAGTTTTAGCGCAAGAAATTATTAAGCTTCGTCTGTTGAGCGTGACATCAGGTGCCAACCCTGTATCAATCAAAAAGGGATAGATAAAACTTTAGCTGCATTGATAATAGAACTTGAAAAACAGGCAAGGCCCTTCAAAGGTGGTGACGACATTAAAGGTACTGCTGCTGTGCTTAGTTACTGACTTCATTTTTGATACTTACTTTTATGACTAACTCTCTTGCTTGTTAAATTATTGATTAAGTTTAGTCATTTCAGCTGTGGCTTCGATCTCTGCTGGGAATGACGAGCTTATCGGAGCAATGATTGCTGAAGCCATTGATAAAGTCAGGCCTGATGGTGTTTTGTCTATCGAGTCTTCTTCATCCTTTGAGACGACCGTTGATGTGGAAGAGGGAATGGAGGTACGCACATTTTAAGACTCATTTCAAACTCTCTAGTTGTGTTGAAACAATATGTTTCTCATTTATCATTTTGCACTTTACATGATTACAGATAGACAGAGGTTATATATCCCCTCAGTTTGTGACAAATCCTGAGAAGTTGATTGCTGAATTTGATAATGCGCGGGTTTTAATCACTGATCAGAAAATCTCATCAATTAAGGACATAATTCCTTTGCTGGGGCCCCATTGCTCAGTATAGCTGATGATGTTACTGGTGAGGCTTTGGCTACTTTGGTGGTGAACAAGCTACGAGGAATCCTAAACGTTGCCGCCATTAAAGCTCCTTGTTTTGGTGAGAGGAGGAAGGCTCTGTTACAAGATATTGCCATCATGACAGGTACATAAACTAGAATATATTTTATTTAGATTTGTCGGCCATGTCGATAAAAAGTGGTTTATTAATTCTTTCTCACTGTTTCCAGGAGCTGAGTTCCAAGCGAGTGATCTTGGTTTGCTCATTGAAAATACAACTGTTGATTAGCTTGGAATATCAAGGAAAATCACCATAAGCAAGGACACCACCACAATCATTGCCGATGCTGCATCCAAGGATGAAATTAAGCCAGAATTGCACAGATAAAGAGGGAACTTGCTGAAACTGATTCTGTCTACGATTCAGAGAAATTGGACGAAAAAATTGCCAAACTGTCTGGTGGAGTTGCTATTATAAAGGTTGGAGCAGCGACTGAAACTGAGCTCGAGGATCGCAAGCTCCGTATCGAGGAAGCCAAAAATGCTACCTTTGCGGCCATTTAAGATTGAAGAAGGTATCTTTCCCGGCGGGGGAGCTGCACTTGTTCATCTTTATACATATGTTCCTGCTATCAAGGATACTATTGATGACCCAGAAGAGAAATTTGGAGCAGATATCACCCAGAAGGTATATATTTATTGTTTTCAAAAAATAGAATTATTGTTCAAGTAAACTATCTGCAGTTTTTGCTTAATACTTCCGAATGCATGATGATGATACAGGCACTGGTAGCACCAGCGGCATTGATAGCACAGAATGTTGGTATTGAAGGCGAGGTAGTAGTTGAGAAGGTGAAAAGTGCAGCATGGGAAATCAGATATAATGCAATGACAGATAAATATGAGAATTTGGTTGAGTCAGGAGTTATCAACCCTGCCAAAGTTACAAGATGCGCACTCCAGAATAGAAGTGGATAAAGGAATGAACTACCTCACCAGGCGTCCACGGTAACTGGCAATGCTCAGTTCAAATACACTGAAAACATGCCGTAGGTTACATTTACAGCTAACTGAAGTAAAGAGAGGGCCTCCTACGAGTTTTACACAATGGGGAATGCTTAGGAAATGAATGTTTATGACAGTAGGCATCATGAAATGTTTATGCCTGAGCTACTTTGTATAAGGTAGGCTCCATGGACGCGCAGAATCAACAGGGGGTTCAATCAAGGGCATCTCTATCATTGCACTGAAAGTCAATGACAAATCAAAGTCCAAAGATAAGAAGAACTTTAATTTTTTTGCCGTCCCAAACGACACTTAAATCCACTCCAACAGCGACTCAACAAATAAATCTCAAGATCAAGGCATCCACAATGGATGAAAAAAGCATTCACGCCATGAGGAGGTGTATGTGTGTTGAACATAATACCTTTGGGAAGTTAATAAATTAGATCACCCATGACTAGGACACCATCCCAGTGTCCAGACCCTGAGTTTTATATCATTTGCATCTATGCTTTTTTTCATCCGCTAAGAGCATATGCACTCATGAGGTGCTAAAATACCTTCTCCTCTAGCACCTTCTGCACTTCACCTCACATTCTGTTCTTGGAGGTGAGGAGGTGGGTGCACATGCCCTAAATTGAGTTCAGATGTATGTTTTAACCTAGTGAGGCAGTATGATGGATGATTAAACTGACCCAATTGCATTTCAGTCGTCTCAATTAATTTCTAAAAATCAGACATATGAGTGTGAGTCCCATGTAAAATGGGGTAGTAGAATGCATGTAGCTAACATGTGGACCACCCTCCATAATCAATTCTCCTTTTTTCCATTGATTCTTTCCTAACTACGCCATATACATACTGCTTAGTCATCAAGAAAAGGCAATAAGTCAAGTACTGTTGGACCGAATTTCATAAGAACTCTGCAGTTAAGCGTGCTTGGACGAGAGTGTTACTAGAATGAGTAACCTCCTAGAAAGTCCTCGTGTAAGTCTCCATTAGGGGTAGGAGTGAAACCTTGTAATCCCCTTTCAAAAAAAAAAACCTCAGGACCAGCATATGAGATTGCTTGTGTTATGCAACAAAAGCATATATACAGGGGCGTAGGCAGCCATTATTGACTTGGGCTGCAGTCCAAGTAGATTTTAGGAAAAAGGAAAAAAATCAATGAGTGTTGAAGGATTCGAACTCATTTCTATGACAATTACAAAGACTTCAACCCTACCTCTTTATCCAACTCAACTAAACCTTTAACATGCTAAAGGTTAGCCATAGTATGAATTAATTCCTGGCTCCGCCCCTGCACATATATATAGATTTATATCACAAGAAAACAAGCGTAGGGTCAAGCTGCACGGCACATTTGACAGAATCTGGAAAGCTAGCGAATATTTTGCTCAACTGCTTATTACTTATTCGGTGAAACAAGGTTAATCAACAGCTTATGTATCATCTATGCAGCCAATGGAGACCAAAGATACACATATATAGATCTGAAATGAATAATTAAGCTTGATCAATAATTGTATAAAGCGACCATTTAAAGCGCTATAAGGGAACTCTGAAGAAGACATATTTATTCTGGAACGTACCGGGAGACTGAGTCATCGCTAAAAAGTGAGTAAAAACCTGCCAAAGTTATTATGAACGGATTTCCTGCAGACCCACACAAATCAGTAGGACCTACTTCTATACATGCAGGAATATAGATACATTTTGTATGTATGGTATGCGATACTGAATGAGCAATATCTAGACACTTTCGCCATTCATTCACAGCTCACAATAAATATAGGCAAGTATCACACTTGATATGCCATACCCAGTGCCGCAAAATTAATACAAGGAAGCTATATAACTCTCTGCAAATTGAAGGTATGCCTGCGATAATCGAATGTGATAGAGTGTATGTGTGAAAAAAGTAGAAGTGGGTATCTCTAAATCTATTTATATACACCTTACGTCAGCTTAATTACACAGTTTATATATAGCAGGCCGGACTCCGCGAGAAAAAATAGTTCATGGTTAGGCTTGCCGTATAGAAAGAAAAAAAAAAAGTTCAGAAGATCAGGTGCAAGAAGGCATGTATATTTTATTGCTTGTTGGCATGGATATACACAGATTGGTCCACAAAAACAACTAATAGCACGAATAATAATAGCGAGCATAACCATGGCCGGTATATAATCGCAAACAAAAAGAGTGCGATAAATGATAAAAAGGGGAAACTTAAATTTCCAAATGGTCTGCGGCACATGAAAAAAAATTATAATATGATGATGATGATGACTGACTTTGGAGTTATGTGTTGAAAATGGTTTCCATCCGATCCATATATGTATATATATGCAGGTTCAGGCTTTTAAGTCTCGCTCAAGAATTTCATGTTTCTGCATTTTTCAGTGCTTGATAGCGCATTACCACACATAGTTTGTAGTGCAATAAAACCACACATATAATAGACTCTCCTACAGTGCTCATGGTTTCATTTACACTGCAGTTGGCAGTGTACACAGTACAGCGCTGCTGATCGAAAACATTCTTGAACATCCTTTGTCCTAGCTTTACTGAGAATAGAGAGATTCAATCCATTCATTAGGGAAAAAAAAAACATGAATCCTACAATAGGTACCCGACCCCTAGATATCCACACAGGTGCGTACTTAGAAAACTCAGGTTTTCCCTCATTTGAAAATTACGGCAGCTGGCGCAGTTAAGATTTGTTGATCTTCATCCGCTAAATAATAGTAGCCTTGTAACCCTTGTGTTCTGCCACTGCTGGTAGCTAGCTATATTCACATCTTGGTTCGTTCTCTTCCTCTTATATTCTCTCCATTATGTACAAGTTTATCGTCATATGGTTGTTTCTTCGTCGTCTGGCCCCTCTTCAATTCACAAAACACTCAAAAACAAATATATATAGAAAATAAAAGAAAGCAGTTTGTATAAACTACAATTTCTGATGAAATTAAAAAACGCAAGAAAGTCTCTTTGGTGGAACCTGAGGGAGGACCACTATATTGTAGAAGAAAAACCACAAGTCTTCCATTGCACAGTTTGAATCAATGTTTTGTAGTCATTCATTGCTGATGCAGCATCATCAAGATTCCCAGGAGCACACATGGATCGATCAGATACTAATTTGTACCACCGCATAAACTTAATAGAGAGATACCAAGACATGAAGTTCATAGTATACTAGTGCGAGGTGAATCGATCTAATGTATCTATGTTATAGCAACCACACAAGGAGCTAGTTTCTGTGAATAAGTAACCTAGCTCTATACTTATCTCTCTTTTTAATTTGTGCTTGTGAATCTTGATGATGCTGCCTCTGCAAACAACAACAGTGCAGTAAGTGTCGTCCCTGTACATCTTCTTCTCGTCAGAAACTCTCCCAATGAAGGGGCTGAGAATAAAAGTAGAAAGAGAAAGAGAGAGAGAGAGAGGTATATGCATATTGCAGATGTAGTAAAAAGGACCAACTCAGCTATGTAGCTCTAGTAAGAGTTTTTTATAGGTGATTTTGAGATGTTTTACAAACAAACAACCATTTATATATAAGTACAGTGTTGTAGCTTGCTGAGTTAATATTTGCATCATGTTGAGCCCAAACATCTTTCACTGGAGAAGAAGCTTTAAATTGTGTGGTTGGCTTAATTATATGATTTCTATGAATGAGTCACTGCCTACGTGGACAACGGGAAACACCCGAGTAATATTGTCACAAAAGCTAAACGGAGGTGGCAAAATAATCCATTTAGGTAAATGATTTAGTAAAATCCATTAAGTATTTATTAAACGGATTAATGAAATCTATTAACAAGTATAAATGAATTAATGAAATCCATTTATGTGTAAATAATGTGTAAACGGATTAATGAAATCCGTTGGACTTAAGGGATATAACATTTAAGCAGTCATTTAAGACATTTTAAGCTAATCCGTTTAATCCATTTGATTAAATGGTCAAATTTACACTAAATGGATTAAATGGTCTAGACCATTTAAAATTCAATAAGCGTTTAAATTCATCCATAATCCACCCAATCCATCCATTTTGTCCCCTCTACTACCGCATACTATATTGGGTATTTTTTTGTTGCTGAAAAACACCTAAATTCAATAAGCGTGATTCAACAAAACCATATTCTCATATCAACTTTTAAAACAATCATTCCATTAAAAATCACACACTTGCAACATTTATTAGATTTTAATTATTTATAATGTTACTAGCGTTCCGCCCGTCGTTCCGACGGAAATACGGGAACAGACACTATTCTCCCCCTTCAATTCGATCAATTCCTCGCAATTCCGGTGCCCAAACTCCCCATCTTTACAGCTCCTCAATTCTCATCCTCGTTCTCGTCGTACGCATCTGCAAATTTGGAGAAGAAACTAAATAAATTATCATAATGCCCTTAATAAAGGGTAATAATGTATTTTTAGTTTTGATTTTATGTTATGCTTATTATTTATATGTTTAGAAATAATTACTATAATACCCTTAATGAAGGGTAATAATATAATTTTTTTATTTGGTTTTACGAACGTTTTCATATTCTTTTATAAGAATATATAATTGTAATCGAATTTTTTTTCGAAAATAATCTTTATTATACGTTTAAGTATTTAGCAGAGATTTTTCAATCAAAAAAAGTAGTTCGCTGAGAGATTTTATATTGAAAATAGTCAAAATGGGAGTTGAAGTTTAGTAAAAATGAACCTGTGGGGCTTATCCAAGACCGTTTTGCCTTTTATCCCCTATCCAACCCACCATCATTTTCCAATCAAATAAAGTACAAAAAAGAGAAAAGGCTTGGATTATTTTCATGTAAACACTAAGGCGTACTATTAATTTTAAAACAAAATTAAAACTCGACCACTAAATTTCATGATCTGTATCAGGTAGCTTTGTCGGCAGCTGAACAAGTTGAACCTGAATACTGTCCACTGCGGATGGAAGTGCCTCCACCTCAATCACCGGGCACTTGAAGTCTTCTCTAAAGACTCGGGAACATCTGTCTCAGCCGTCTATTGTAACATATTTTGCTCATCAAAAATAACATCTCTGCTAATAGCCATGTTCCTATGCATTTGAATCCTACAACCTATACCCCTCTTTACATCCTTGACATAGCCGATAAAGATGCACCTTTGCGACTTTGGATCAAGTTTGGATCGCTCAACACTATACCCAAATTTTTACAAATGATCCAGACTAATGGGAGTAACTGTCCATACATCATTGGTAACTTTTTCCTCCCATCGATACCCTCGGTGATCAATTGATGAGATAGCACGTCATATGAATGGCCTCTGTCAAAAATTGTGTTGACAAACCAGCATTCAGCAGAAGACATCGAGCCCGCTGTGCTAGTAATCTTCTGAGCCTCTCTGTCACCTCATTCTGTTGTGGCATCTTTCTACTGAAAAATATCGCTGAATGTTATGCTCCTCGCAAAACTGTATAAATCCTGAGTTAGTGTCCTCAGTCCCATTATCTGATTGTAAGTACTTGATTTCCCTGTCGGTTTGGGTTTCCACCTCCGCTTTCTACAACTTGTACATGAAAGAGATGTCTGATTTCTGTTTCAGAAAGAACACCCAAACTTTGCTTCATCGGTGTATGTAACAAAGTACCTATCACCACCCACGGATACCTCCCTTGTCGGTCCCCGCAAATCAAAATGCACGTAGTCTAGGATCCTCTTTGTTGTATGCTTCCCTGTCATGAACCGAGCACGACTTTACTTTTCAAAGAAGACAGTATTCGCACTACAGTTTGCAAGTGCGAACTCCTTTCAAAAGATTCCTCTTATAAAGCTCGATCATCCTACACTCACTTAAGTGAACCAATCACATGTGCCACAACTTCACTGCATATAAACTCGAGTTTGCAACAACAGAATCGCCTACAATAGTGCTCCTAACTACTATGTAGATATTGCATTCCTCCCTTCTAGCCGTAAATACTGACTGACCTCCTTTGGTAACCCACGAAATATTATTGGCAGAACCTTCACGTCGATATTCAAAACCATTGGCCTGGAAGGTGCCCAACGAGATCAGGTTCTTCCCCAACGCTGGAACATTTTGGACTTTATCCAATGTAGGCACGCCACCATCCTTGGTCATAATCTTGATCTGCCAAATTCCAGCGATAACACAATGGTTATCGTTTCTCATACACATAAATCCAAAATCAGCTGAACGGAAAGTCGTGAACCACTCCTGGTGCGGTGACATATGACAGAAGCAACCCGAATCAACGATCAAATCAATTGTGGACTTTCTTGATGAGACACACATCAAATCACCACCACTGTCCAAATCAGAATGCGTTGAGGCATGTTTGCAGAATATGATTCTTCCTTATTCGTCTTTTGCTCATTCGATTTTTCCTCTTCTTGTTGGGACAGTTTCTCTGCTAATGTCTGCGTTTCTCACAAGACCAACACTTCGTTGTCTCCAAGTTCAGGAATTTGGGTTTTCCTTTCTTCATGTCTTTGCGCTTTTTATGTCCACCTTCTTGACAACCCTCTTTTTGAATGTGACAATATGGTAGAAGTAATTACGTCGAGATTAATAGAATCTTTATCGTACATAAGAGTTTTCACCAAGTGGTGGTTACAACTAAGAGAAGCATAGCGAACACAAAAGATTATTAACGCAACTGACTGCAATTATAGAGTAACTATAGCTCAGATTATTGTTTTCTTGAAAGATTTAGCGTTACAAACTAAACATTATATTTGAAGAGTGCAAATTATAAATCTAACTGAATTATATTTCCTAATCCTTATCAACTTAGGTTTTCTAATATGAACCATACTCAACATAATCAAATAATAATAGTTTTAAGAAACACCATCATTTAAGCAAATAGGTGATAAACAAATTTGTCGTCGAACTTTAGATAAGTAGTAAATAAATGGTATATTTTTCTATTTAGCATAAGCAATCTGTATTTCGAGTTGCAAGCTGCAATTTTCAGTTTGACGTTAGGAATATCTTTCCATTTTCGTACCATATGTATTTTAAATGGGAGGGTTCTTAATCCTATAAATGAAATATTGTTTAGGAATTGACAAATAACCAACTAAGTGTCTCCCTCACCATAACCTAAACCCAAAATTGGTACATAGAAAGAAAGCCATACTCAAGTTCAAAACTTAGCATATAAACATCTTATAGGACTGAGGTTGCCCTATGCTCTAAGTCATCTCCATATCCAGACATCTGATGTAACCACCACAATCAAGGGCTGTGGGCCTGTCGACGTGGCAAACTTCCACCTTTCCCTTGTAGATGAAGCAAACCCACAATACACCATTGTCAAGTATTTAAAGCATTTATAGAGGATCAGAAACTGAGTTTGAGACATATGGAAGAAAAGCAGGCATTGAAGTGCCCTAGGTGTGACTCAACCAATACTAAGTTTTGTTACTACAACAACTACACCAAGTCACAGCCAAGACACTACTGTAGAAGCTGCAAGAAGCATTGGACGAAAGGTGGGACTTTGAGGAATGTGACTAAGAAGAGGAAGGTCAGCAAGAGCAAGACATCATCAAATAGAAAGAAGAACAAGAAAATGGATGATACCCACTTGGTGGTTCAGCAGAAAGGTGAGAACTTTCGTGGAATTTCTACAGGGTTTGACCAAAGTCATGACCTTTTTGACAATCTTGGATTTAGTGATGATGTTGGTACGAAGGATGAGAATGTTGGGTTTGGGTGTTCCTCATTGTTTGATCATGAGATGTTCAGTTTCCAGCAACTGCCTTGTGTTTCAGAAAATGATTCGAGATGGGAAGATATTCTTCTTTATGAGTCATTTTGTTTCACTGATTTTCTCACCTTGGATGATGATGTGCCTGAGATCAACTCAGCCATGGAATTGATGAATGAGGAGCACTGGTTCAGTGTAGAAGTAATTAGTCAAGTAGGTCAGAATGTTCATGGCAGGTTACATAGGCACGTAGAATCATAGTATCGATTTGAGAATGAGATTATGTAAATTCAAAATATTATCAACTTAATATTACTGAGATGGATGATGTCGTTTTAAATGCAATTCGATTCTCTAAGAGAGCAATCTTCAAAATGACATCATTTGATTTCCAGTCACAAATTCATAGTTTCGTTGAAGACAAAGGAATAAGAAAGACATTAAACTTTCTGCTAAATCGCAAGACCCCGTTAACAATTTAAAAGATCAGTTTTCCCAGAAAAAAAGAATCATCAAATCCAACCATTCAATGATTAAAAATCAACATTAGTCCCGTTGGATTTGAGTATACAAATGTCAATGTCACGGTTGGTCATGTGATCATTGTCCCATTTTTTACTCCTGAAACTATGGGGCATGTCCAAGGGCAAGTTGTTATCCTCAGGCCTCAGCACTCACCACCACTGTCCACCATTATTAATCAATTGAGTTCCCACATGACCCACTTCCATCAGCACAACCATATTCACACCTTGTTTGGATCGCCATATTATAAGCTTCTCAACTATGTCAATAATACTAGCAATCGATAAAAATGACAGCTTTATATGGACTGGTAGAAACCATGAAGTCATTATCTTTATATCACCCTCAAATTTCCTTCCTCTGATCGTTAAAGCTTTTCTCTAGCCTTGCCAAGGATTCCTTTATCTGTACGAGGTCTGATCCTTCAGAGACCTTGCTGGGTACCTTTTCCTCAGCAGGAGTCTTGTGGTCTTTCTTGACCCAGCCTACTTGACCAATAAACTCAAAACCCCACCTGTGAATCGAATTTGTTGTCAATGGCCTCTGAACGGACACTTCCAGATCAGGTTCATACACGTACGAAAGCTGCAGAATCTTCTTTACCAGTTTAGCGTAGCCCACCTCCTTGAACTCACTTATATACTCAATGTGGTGTAGGATTAGCTTTGCCCAGTTGATCTTCTTCTTCCTCAGAATCTGGTCGAGTAC
>JAWWMW010096220.1:0-11309 GCA_035048345.1 Echeveria elegans
AGAAACATCATCCAAGTTTTAAAACACCTAATAGAATAATTTAACAAAACTCAACACATCAAAACTCACTTTGCTTACATGAATGCAAGGAAAACCCCATAAAGAAAAATGCTTACTTTGCCCTGTTCTTTCAGTCTGGCGATTGTATCGGAGAGTCCAATAGTGGAAGCGGCAGTGGTCAGCGCCGCTGCTGCTGCCATTGGTCTGAATGAAGCAGTTGAAATACGATGAGAAATGGAAAGAAAGGAGCGATTCTCAGAGCAACGTGCGACGTGCGACGTGCCGTTGGCGGTGGGCCCGGACGAATTTTTTTTGTAGGGTTTTGTCGGACGGAATGGGATAATCCCACCTGTTTTAGGTGGAATGGATTTTAATTATTTTTAATGGAAAGGAATAAGGGAAGGAATGCTCATTCCATTCCCATGGTCCAACCAAACAAGTTTTTTTTCATTCCAACAGGAATGACCATTCCATTCCCTCCAATTCCATTCCATTCCACCCAACCAAACACAACATTAATTTGTTCTAAGTACCAAATGAGAACAAAATTTTAGAAAGAAGAGTGCACCAATTTTCGATGCATTTATTTTAACGATGCTATTTTGACTTGATCAATGAACGAGTCCGTCTACATCGACTCACTCTCTACTGATTTTCAGTTCACATGACACTTTCTTTCCGTCCTTTCTCTCTCTCATCACGCATCAATTCATACGTCTTACTCCAAATAAATAAATAATAAAAAAGTAGCAAAAAAAAAAAAAAAAAAAGAAGAAGAGAAGCTCACGAGGAGGAGAAGGAGAAAGGCGAAGTTCTCATTCCCGAGTATTTTCGGGCGGCAACCGCACCAAAATCCAAAGCTACAGTCTCCGGTCTCCTCCGACACTCTCTTCATAATAATACATCCACCCTCTATTTTTAATTTTTTTTTTTTAATTCAATCGTTTGATTTTCCGATGCGACTCTGATTGAGTGTAATGTAATCAATCGTCAATCAATTTCGCAGCAGATTCTGCAAACTTCAGGAATGAGCGACGAAGAGACGTTTTGGTGACCGACCGGTTTGGATTTTTGGTGGTTATATCATCTGTATGTGTTATTCTTTACTCAATTAGTCTGTATTCTGATGATGCTTTTCTGTTTCCTCATCATTTTTACTGGATTCCTGATTCTGAATGCTATCGCTAGCTGTGTGGGGTGGTCCTGCATTTTTAAATTTTGCTTTCCATGGATTCTGGCTGCTGTTGATTCTTTTTCTATTTTTGTTTTCATTTCTTTCACTTTTCAAAATTTATGTTTCTGCAAGTAGTTGGATGTATGCCCTGTTTCTGACTTGCCACCCACACATACTAGTAGTATAAATGTCATGCTGTTCAAGTCAGTTAAATGGTCAAACAACTGTGCTGGACTTGAAAGTTTGAAGTAACTTCACATTTATAAAATAGCATTTCGTATGAGACTACTCACATCGTGTTTGAAATGGATTTCTATAGCCAACTGGTTGGGCATTTGAAAGTGAGACTACTCATATCAGTGTGTTTGGGATGGAATGTATAGGTTAGGGGTAAAGTGAAAAAACATTGAATGTGTGTAGAGACTCTGGTAAGTGGCATTTCCAAACCTGGAAATCCTCACTTCTAAATTAGACTTTGGTGATTGAATGATGCTTATGTTTGTATGCTTTACTAATGGAGTAACTTGATGTACTACCTTGTGAGCCAACATTCACTGCCATTTTGTTTTTGTTTTTTGCATCTTCAAGCATCCAAATATAGGGGAGAATTTCATTTGATGCCAATACCCATTACCCACGTCTCGTGGATTTGACGGACTTTCAAGGTACAATTGCAGATACTTATTTTTAATATATCAATCAAATCATGATGAATATCATTGCCTTAAAAAGAAAGTGATTCCCGAGTTTTTATGCCCGTATCTCCGAAGGAAGACTTTGGCATCTCTCTGCAGGTCTCGATCCAATGGCAATAATGCCTTGGCAACTCAAGTAACTGAGTTTGTGCTTGTGACATTATGGGGAAAAGGAATTTGTATGAGTCTCGTCATCCAATCAGTCAACATCGTAAGACACTATTGCTTTTTACCGTCTTTAACCTTTCCTGGTGACAACTATATTGTGATAATGTATTGTGATTGACAAATGATAATATAAACCGAGTCTTGATAGAAAACCTTAGAATTTGTGGGCGCAGCCCAAACTATCATATAGACCGTGAAAGTTTACACACATCTTTCATCAGAGTTTTTTCCAAGTTGAAGCAGCTACATTTCCATTCCAGGTAGAGTAATATTCACACAATGGTAATAACAAACTTGAGAACTAAGTAAATAATATTTCGGTTGTCAACTTAAACTACATCAATGCTTTCAGTTTTGAACTGTATGGGTCCATCTCTGTGATGGCTTATTAACTATAAACATATATGGCTTCAAAAGTTATAAACAAAAACTTCGTCATGTTTAGCGTTCGAAGCACTCTGTAGCGGCTCATGGCAAACGGTGGAGAACATCGAAATCAGGGATGGAGTTATGACATTGCTCTTCCTGGATAAAGAATTCCAGCTCAAGGATAGAGGTCCCTTCTCAAACTTAAGGATAAAGTCAAGGAAAGCAACACTGTCAGACTGCACTTGCTTTTTGAGGCCAAATGTTGAAGTTTGTGTGCTTGCAAACCCTTTCAAGAGTAATTCGAGTGAAAGTAATGAGACGCCCAACGAGAAGCCTGTAAGTTACCATCAAATTAATACCTGAAAAAAAGCCCCTAAAAATGCTGTAGAGATTGACTTTGAAAGTTCCAGAAATGCTCTTCTCATGCCATGTGCAACCACCATTTTTTTAATACTGATTGTAAATTCTGTGTGATGCAGGTTTGGATTGACGCTAGGATAAGTTCGATAAAAAGAAAGCCTCACGAGTCTCGATGTGAATGCGAGTTTTATGTGAACTTCTTTGATAACCAGGTACCTCTAGGATGCGAGAAAGGAAGAGTCAGTAAGGACACTAAACTAGTAGAGATTGGTCAAATTTGTATTCTCCAACGGCTCGAGCGACACCCTTGTGAAAATGACTACTACAGATGGTATGCTTCCGAGGATTGTTCAGTTGTACAAAAGACTAAACTTTTCCTGAAGAAGTTTTCATCAGATCTATCATGGATGCTTGTTACATCTGTTTTGAAGCGCGTTGCATTCTTAGTGAGATCATTTCAGAATAAGATTGTGTATCACGTGTTAGAAGGTGATTATCAAAAAGAATTGCTGAAGTCTGATGAAACAGTGACTTTTGTTAACTTCAAGGTGGAGAATGAGGTATTGACTCCTTTCGTTATCCCATTGGCTGTAAGTGAGTTTTATTCAGACATGTCGATTTGTGAGGTAAAGAATACTTGTGAGGAACCCCTGTCGGACCAGATAAACTTGCGAAGATCTAAACGCAGATTGGTACAGCCCGAGCGCTTCCTTGGTCATGATCTTTCAGCTACAGATATTGGACCAATTCGAATAGGAACGCAGAAGATAGGAAAGTGTATAGATGAAGCATTACCACTTGCACTGGCAAATGAAGATGGAACATATGATGGTATTCAAGTCGATTTGCTTGGCGTCAGCCCTAACACTGATGCTCCAACACATAAAAGAAATGGGAAAAGAAAGAACGCCAACCTGATAACAGATGTGACTGAATTTGCTTTCGCTCCACATTCGTCCGAGGATGACTGCCCGCCAAAATTAAAGGATTTTATGAAAGACAATAATCCAGGTGGTAATTCAAAGGAGAGTGGTAAATTTATGAGGAATTTCTATCCCAGTGAACGTCAAAAACCAAAGAAAAAGAAATATTATGAAGATTTTGCAGAGTGTGATAGTAGATGGGAACATTTTGGTAAATTTCGTGGAGGACGAAGAATTAAGTACTACTACATGTCTCGAAAAAGGGATTACTTCAACGGAGGGAGAGTTCGCTTAAAAAGAACTATGAGAACAAGTGGATATTATGAAGTGATTAAAGAATACATGAAAAAAATTGAATCGACGATGAACACAGAAGAGCCATTAGTTATGGACCAATGGAGAGATTTTCATGCAGATAATTTTGGATTTGGAAGTAAGGGTCATAACAAAAATTCACATGCTGAGGAGGATGACGAAGAAGAAGAAGAAATAACAGAAACTGAAATGTTGTGGAGAGAGTTGGATGCCGTCATTGCTTCTGGATGCTTTGATAACAGCTGGGTAAGACTATGCACCCAAGTGCCTTTTACTGTATTCACGCATTGATTCCAACATGTCGAAAGACTTTGACTCAGTATACAACTTAAAATCAACATTTTTTTCTTGCATGTTCTGGCAAAATATTTTCAGGCACCTGATGCTGCTGACCCAACAGAGTCAGAAAAACAATTCTGTAAAGGAAGTACGCGCAATTGTAAACATGAATTCAAAATGGATGAGGAAATCGGACTTTTGTGCCGATTATGTGGCCACGTGGTCAGTGAGATAAAAGATATCACGCCACCTTTTGTAAGTACATGCTATATAACTGGGTATTTTTTGTTTTGTTAAGATAGCTTTGGAAAAATACAAAAAAAAAAAACTAGTAAACAGTATACTTTTGTAATGAAAAGCCTGTGAGATTCATTGTAGCTTGTAAATGTTAAGAAGTTGTAGATCCTGAAATTTGGTAGCTCATAAAGGCAACAACATATCAGGAATTGCTGTCATATTACTATGTCGTGTTCAGAATGAATCAATGGTCTTCACTTGCTACTTTTGGTCATTATTGTAGTATTTATTTTTGAATAAAAGACAGCTTATTGATTTTCGTGATCAAATCTATCTGTTGATACTTCTATTTTTATAGATGCAATTGCATTCAAGTGGATGGTTCCCAAGTAGCACGCCTGAAGATAATCCAGAAGTTCAGGAACCTGAAGAAGATGTGGCCGTGAAGCTTTTCCGCGATCATGTTTCCACTGATACTCCTGCATCTGAAGGTAATGATACAGTATGGGCCTTGGTGCCCGAGCTTAGAGATAAACTACACTTCCATCAGAAAAAGGCATTTGAGTTCTTATGGAGGAACATTGCGGGATCTTTGGTGCCTGCACTCATGGATCCAGCATCACAAAACAGAGGTGGTTGTGTTATATCCCACGCTCCTGGGGCTGGAAAGACGTTCCTCATTATAGCATTTCTTGTAAGTTATTTGAAGCTTTTTCCAGGGAAAAGACCCCTTGTTCTGGCTCCAAAGACGACTCTGTACACATGGCATAAGGAAATTATCAAGTGGAAGGTGCCTATCCCAGTTTATCCGATCCATAATGGAAGAACCTACAGAATGCTCAGGCAGAAGGCAGTGGTTCCTTCAGGGGCTCCTCAACCGAGTAATGATGTTATGCATGTCATTGATTGTTTGGATAAAATTCGCAAGTGGCATTCACATCCCAGTATACTTATAATGGGCTACACATCATTTCTAACATTAACGCGCGAGGATTCCAGTTATCCTCATAGGAAATACATGTGTGAAGTATTGAGACAGAGTCCTGGGATTCTCATTCTAGATGAAGGTCATAATCCAAGAAGTACGAAATCAAGACTCAGGAAGGCTCTAATGAAAGTTCATACAGATTTTAGAGTTTTATTATCTGGTACACTATTCCAGAACAATTTTGGTGAATATTTTAACACCCTTTGTTTGTCTAGACCAAGGTTTGTCAATGAGGTGTTGACAGAATTAGATCCAAAATTCAAGAGGAAGAAACAAGATGCGGCGAAAGCTCGCAGTTTAATGGAGAACAGGGCTAGAAAGTTCTTTATGGAGAAGATTGCTAATAAAATTAATTCAAGCACCCCTAATGAGAGGATCAAAGGTCTAAACATGCTGAAGAACATTACAAATGGATTCATTGATGTGTATGAAGGTGGTTCGTCTGACAGTCTTCCTGGGCTGCAGAGTTACACTTTGTTAATGAAATCAACAAGCTTGCAGCACCAGATCTTGCAAAAATTTCAAAAAGAAAAGAATCAAATGAAGAGGTTTCCTCTAGAATTGGAGCTTCTGATAACTCTTGCAGCCACCCATCCTTGCTTGATCAAAACAGCTGTATGTGCTAACAAGTACTGCACTGACGAGGAACTTGCCGAGTTTGAAAGGCATAAGCGTGACTTCAATCAAGGCTCTAAACTGAAATTTATTGTTAGCCTTGTGAACCACTGTCTTCCCAGGAAAGAGAAGATTCTGATCTTTTGTCACAATATTGCACCTATCAATTTCCTACTGGAGATTTTTGAAGAAGTGTATCGTTGGCAGAAAGATAAGGAGGTTCTGGTTCTTCAAGGGGACTTGGAGTTATTCGAGCGGGGTAGAGTCATGGACAAATTTGAAGAAGTGGGGGGAACCTCAAAGGTGCTTCTGGCTTCAATTACTGCTTGCGCGGAAGGTGTAAGCTTGACTGCAGCTTCTCGTGTTGTGATGCTTGATTCTGAGTGGAATCCTTCAAAGACAAAACAAGCAATTGCACGAGCTTTTCGACCGGGTCAACAGAGGGTGGTTTATGTTTATCAGCTTTTGGCAACTGGGACTATGGAGGAAGAGAAGTATGACAGGACAACATGGAAGGAATGGGTTTCAAATATGATATTTAGTGAGGAGCTCGTGGAAGACCCATCACGATGGCAAGCAGAAAAAATCGAAGATGATGTGCTAAGAGAGATTGTAGCAGAAGATTGTGCCAGTTCATTCCACATGATAATGAAAAATGAGAAGGCCTCGAAGGAGTCATGACCATGTCAGGTCACTTCATGTCGTCAAAGGTTCTATTTCTTCCCCCTATTCTCTTCCCAGACAACTGTTGTTATTGTTCTATTGATTTCTGTTTAGTTTTTCTCTTTGTTGTATCGTCAAACATAACTGCTAACTTAGTTGTTATTGTTTCCACAGGAGGCTCTATGGAGTTTTCATTGGTGCATACAAACATGTCAAAACAACTTATTCTCTGCAGTTAGCAACATGCACGAGATGCTGAAACCAAGGTGTGGCTACATAACAAATGTGCCGTCTCCGTTGTCAGCCGAATCATCGTTTCCATTTAGTGCATAGACTTATCTGCAGAATTTTCCATGAAGGTTGACAGTCAGCTGGGCGTATTTCAAACATTATGCCAATCAACTAACTGTGGCTTTCATAACGTAATTTATCTCTCCTCTCAATAATGCTATTGTGTAATACTTTCGCAATAATTAATATATGTTCTGATGCAATGCAGCAAGATGAGACGTTGTATGCATACCTGCGTCTGTAGAATAGTGATCTTATAATTGAAGTTCAAATTTGTGCAGCTCGGCTCAGCAGCCAAAAGTTGTTTTGTTGTGTTCAAATCGCAGCCCTATAAACACCATGAGCTAAAAAGTCGAAGAAAGATGCAGAAGTATTCAGAAAATTCCAACTTGTAATTTTCACATGTGTAGGCCTCGCGTATGTATCATGTGGGTATAGTCAGACAGGGTTGGCCTGGTCCTTAGCTTTGGCTGCTAGTTGCCCTTTGAACCCAATAGAGGCATAAATCCACATGCGTATAGTAACTGGAAATTAGTTGGAACATATTTCTCATCCCCCCGCAACTTGATAACCCTTGGACGTGATCCAGGATGTCAGCAGCTTCTTCGAAAGCCTCTTATGCTCGTTCTTAATATACAAAATTCTTGAATACCAAAAAACCATATCCTCATATGACTTGTTGATCAAAAGCATTAGCAGGGTTCAAACACAGAGACAAGTTAATGCCTGGTTCAATCTCGCACATCAGACCAAACCAGTGTGGCTCGAGGGTGGTCTAATCCGTCAGCGCCCCGATCACAGCAGTTTGGTCAATCATCACCGCTTTTACAATCCACAATCCTACAAACACTCCCTAAAGAGCTGTCATCTCATCTTCGGCCACAGCGACGTCGGCACTCTTCGCAAGGTCCACGTCGTATCTGGACTTCCTGCCGATCATAGCATCGAGCGGATGGAGGTATTAGACGACAACAGCTCCACATTTGCCTTCCGAATAATTGGAGTCGAGCATCCGCTGACCAATTACAACTCTGTCACTCGGCTGTATCAGGACTGTTAGTACCTGGGGTACAAACTCTCTTTGTTGATGATGACAAATTCTGTGGGTTTAACACTTTACTTGAGTATTGTAGGTTCATTAACCTTGAACGAACAATGAAAGTCAAGAACCTTGCGAGACGCAGTCAAAGCAGTTGAGAAAAATCAATAGATCAAGTATCAAGCTGTTACATTCAGTTGAGAAAAATCAGTGACTTCCTCAACAAAGCATAAACAGCATGGGAGAAGATCGTGGGAGCACTGACCGAGTCAAGGAAGCTCCACAAACAAACCCATCAGCCACGCCCAGGTCATCAGAGAGTGGAGTTAGTCGGACTAACCTCCACGACAAACCACCCATGTCTACACAATCGCACTTGATGCATCGGTCTATAAATACAACATCAAAGGGATATTTATGGCTGGTGTGTGTCTAGAGTGTGCGATTAGAGTGTGCTATTGTCGAGCAAGTGTCTGGCAGCTGAACACACTACACAGTCGTACATTGAGTGATCATCGAAAGCATCCAAACGGACGTACTTGGGCACTTAGCTGGCGAGAGACTCACGGTGATACAAGCAAGGCTGCTTGTTCGGGACTTTACAAGGTGTAACTTGTCTTAAGGTATTCGTAGCAGTAGGTACTGTTGCATGAGTACATAACTCTTTGTTTGTACAGTTTTCATATTCCAATAAGAAGAATATTTAGACAAAGTTTTTATTCCGATGCGTACTTTAATTAAGAGTACAGAACCTGCAAGACGTAGACTTGGTTCTTTATCGTTCCTAGTCTAGTTTGTACGCATTAACCACGATCCTTTCAATTGGTATCAGAGCCGAGAGGTTCTAGATTTTGATTTGTTTGCAGGATGTCAGGTGATTCTCTTACAAATCCACCTAAGCTCAAACCGAAAGAGTATAGCTCCTGGGTCGTCAAGTTCGAGTCCCACGTTTTGGCCACTGATGACGAAGTGTGGCAGATTATATTACAGGGAAGAAAGGTCATTTCAAATCTCATGGATCCTACTAAAGAGAAAAAGAGAGCTGCCTACACCAAGGATGACTACAAGTGTATCGAGAAGACAGCTAAGGCCATGAAGGTTCTGCATTCAGATATTGAACCAGGGGATATGCAGAAGGTTCTGCACCTCAGATGCCCTAAAAAGATTTGAGAAACTCTCAAGAGGATTTACGAGGGTTCAGAGGATGTTAAAAGGAACAGGGTCCTTGTAGCGCAGACAGAGTTGTTTAACCTTAAGCAGGCAAAGAGCGAGACAATTCACGACTTTCACTCTCGTTTTCAGGGATGCATCTCAAATCTAGCCAACTTTTGAAAGACCTACGAACAGTGGGAGACTAACCACTTATTCCTCCAAGGATTGGAATCTGATTGAAACGAACTCGTAAGAACCTTGCATGCCATGCCACAAGTCAAGAAGATGACCGTGGAAGAACTTGTTGCTAAGCTAGACAACAACATGATTCTGGACAAGAATAAAGACTCTCAGAAACCTCCAAGGCAGGTAGTTTTAGCCAGTAAGGACAACAATGGCCCTAAGGAAAGGACTCTGCTGACAAAGGGAAAGAGAAGAGCCCTTCAGAGTCAGCTGACGAGCTTGCACTACTGACAGAGACACTTAAGGTCGCCAAGGAAAGACGTGGAGATGACAAGCAAAAGCAGAAGTCTTCGAAGCGTACAACGACTAAGGATGACGAGTGTTTTTACTGTAAGAAAAATGGTCATTTCCAGGCTAATTGTCGCAAGAAGAAGCGTGACGAGAAAGACGGTGTCAAAAATTCTAAACCTAAGGATGACAACTAGAACGATAAGAAGGCAATGAGCGCCTGGGGTGATATCGGCAGTTTAGTTGGGGACAATGACTCAGAGTTGGATTCTAAGTACAAGACCTCTGGATCAAGGGACTTCTGTCTCATGACTGCTGATGGGTCCTCAAGTTCTAAGGCATCTTCTTCCTCTAACATTTCATATTCTTCTAACACGATTTCGCGTTCAGGTTTGTTAGACCTCATTAGGCAGTTGATATCACAAACGATGAGCTTAAGAACACTATCGTTGAGAAGGACACACCAGGCTGGACGAGATGTTTGAGGAAAATCATCAGAAGACAATACGTATCAGAAAGTTGGAGAATCAACTTGAGAACTCACAGAGACCTACTCAAAGGTCGGTGGTTAAGAAACCTTCTCATCAGAAGATGACTGGTTCTAGAAGGAAAGAACTCAGACATGGACTCGGTTATGGTAAGGTGACCATTTTGCAGCGACTACAAAAGATTATTTAACCTCGCACAACTCCTCGCCCCAACGTGGACCTTGATTGTGATGCCAAAGTGTATGGCAAAGGATTTCATATATGGAACAAGATTGCCAACACTGGACAGTCTAAGGTTGCAGATTTGAACAAACAGACATGCAAGGCTGCACAGTGAAAGAACATGAACTTCAAGAAGGTGAAGATCTGTTATCACTACGGACAAGATGGACATTTGTGGAAAGATTGTCCAAGGAGGAAGTTTCTTAATTCAAGCTCCAAGGATAAAGAGAACAAGGCCAGGAAGTCTCCTGCACCTCGCAACAAGGTCAATAGCAACGAAGAAGGTTTCAGAACCCAGCAACACAGACAAGAGTGACAGATCCAGGGAGAATCTCTCTCAAGACTAACTCTTTTACTGATCATACTATTAGCAAATGTTCCAGTTTAAGTACTACACCCAAGGCCACAAAGCTGGTTTGGATCTCTAAACACTAATCTAGTCTTTGTAGGTAAAGAAGAGGAGGCATCCATGGATGGTCGATAGCGGGTGCTCAGGCCACATGACTGGAAACATGAATTGGTTCGCGACCCTTCAACATTGTCCTAGAGCGACTGTAACTTTCGCTAATAAGAGTAAGTGTAATGTCCTCGAAAAAGGTATGATCAAGCTAAATAAAAAAAATTAGTATTGATAAAGTTAGTCTAGTAAGCAGTTTAAAGTTTGATTTACTCAGCGTTCATCAACTTTGCTTAAAAGGTAAGAACAAGGTAGTTTTTACAGATGATGGTTGCTATGTGAAGTGTATTTCCACAGGGACAATACTCTTAAAAGGCTTTGTCAGGAACGGTGTGTACCTTACAGACTTAGACTTTAATCCAGAAGAGTACTTGTGCTTAGCATCCAAGGTCGGTGACTCAGA
>JAWWMW010096250.1:0-11308 GCA_035048345.1 Echeveria elegans
TGGGTTCGACACTAGGTCACCCTAGTTCTTTATAAATTTTGTTTGACGCAATCGTGACACCACTTTACGACACGTCAATCACCCCGCCCACCACCTCCGATCACCACCACCACCGCCGACGACCACTACCAACCGCCACCACCTCCGAACACCACCTCCGGTGGTGGCCGATCGAAAATTGTGGTGGTCGGCCGGACGTTGTGGCGGCCGGTCGGATGTTGTGGAGGTGGTCGGTCGGAAGTTGTGGTCGGTCGGAAGTTATGGTGGCCGGTTGAAAGTTGTGATGGCCGGTCGAAAGTTGTGGTGGTCGGTCGGAAGTTGTGGCGGTGGCAGGTTGGAAGTTGTGGTGGTGGCCGGTCGGAAGTTATGGTGGTCAGTCGTATGTTATGGTGGTGGCCGGTCAAAAGTCATGGTGGTTGGTCGGAAGTTGTGATGGCGAATTGGCGATGATGGTTGAAAATATCAAAAGTTTATAAACACCAAAAGTTTTGAGAATGGTCTTGAACTTGAAAATTAACGAAAAAGTTATTCAAAATGAGTTTCAAAACTATTTCAAAACTTTTTTTAAACTTTTTTCAAAGTGTGTTTATAAACTGGGTCTAGATTGAGGAAGACATTCAACTTTAGGTGGAATTTATCTACTACATTCGCAATGACCAAGTGCATTCGAAAGATAAACTATCTGCTCGTGAAATAAATAGATAGTATTGAATTTCGCCGAAAATGGTATCCGATTATTCTTGTTCATGAACTACACATTGATAAGCTTGACTCTGTGCATACTGTTAGACATAATTGTGCAGTGGTTTTTTTTCTTCTTTTCTTTTGGGACTCTGTGCATATATATTCAGAACACACAGATACTTCTCTTGCCAGTTAGATATTCTTAGTCGTGTTCTTTAAAATGAAAATGATCAATCGCGTAACTAAGAATAACAAATAAAGCTGACGATATCAAAAGACAATTTTGATGGTAGATATTTTATTTTAGCAGGCAAAGAGGACTCATGTGTCAAGTTCACAAGGCATCAGACATCATAGTTCGATTCATCGTATGCCTTGAGGAGTGCATCGCAACCAGCAAGTGGTTCTTCTCTGACAAAGGCCAATGAGTTAACATATCTTGTGTTTGACGCAATACCATTGTGTGTAGTCAGCATTGCACGAGCACGGTCAACTCCTGGGACTATTAAGGAACAATCAGACTGAGGGCTGCTAACGAGGACGACTTCACAGATTTGGTTACCGTGGTCTTCATTCACACGGATTCTGTAGGTTCCAGTGTGGTCTGTATGAGCTTCATTGGTATATGTGATACGCCCAGAGTGTCTGCTTTTGCATTCAACCCTGACCTTAGCATCTGTGTAAGAAGCGACAGTGACAAAATCATCGAGTTGCCGAGAACTGATGAGTTTCAAAACAAAACAAAAAATATAAGAAAGCGTGCAAGCGAAGCGCGGTTTGTGAGATTCAGCGCAAGCTTATCAATGTAAGCAAATCCGGCAGCGCAGGACAACGAGAACAAATACGTACGGTCACACAGAACGCCGACATACCCATCTTCATGTAGTACCACATAAAAAGGTGGCAACAACATTTTAAAACCAAATTGAATCAAAATCTGTTCAGAAATTAATATCAATCGATCTAGTCAAGGGTAGCCACCTTGTAGGCTCTGAACATTTTCATTGATTATATTTATTCAAAACAAGGACTTAAAGGATTACCCGCGATATAAGTTGCGGAGGGAGTGAGAAATCCAGCGCGGCAAGTGTCGCAGTAGACTCGTCCTTGCACCACCAGCGGATCCGACAAGGGAAGCGTGGCGCTGCTGATCAAAGGCATCACGCATAGCGCGACGAAGAGCATTGACTTCAACATAGATGATGAATCTGAAATGTGAAGATCTGGACTGGAAGTGTGAAAGGCGCAAACGAGAATGACGACGATCCAGCTGACAACGTTATGCATGAGCCGGTTCTTACCTTAGCTGGACGCTCCAATGGAGTAATCACACGTGGCGGTTCATCGTGCAATTTGAAACAGAAAGATACGTTGAATGCATACTGATTGAGTACGGCCCAACATGATAGTATAGCAGGAGGCCCAAGCCCAGCAGATACAAACGGAAGATTATATCATGTCGTCATCCCATCGTCAGCGTTTCAGGTACCTGCTGAAGAAGAGCGAGAGAGTATGCCGGAGGAGGTGATTCCGTCGGCGAAAGGGACCGGAAGCCGTTTGACTCCCGCTGAGTTTCAAAACTGGAAGGCCCAGAAGGTGTTTTTTTTTTTTGTAAAAAAATTAAAATATGTTCAAACTTTGTATCTAGGGTTTAATTTTATTTTAAGAGATCAATAGCTGTTTGATTATTGTGTTTTCATTCTATGTGGAGTTTGAAATTTTGTTTTCATATGCAAACTTGGTGATGAATTGCTGGTCTTTCTGGGGAAGTTGAAATTAGGGCTAGCTTGGCTTGTTCTTGAAAATTAATTATATTTACCTGAAAATTTGCTGAGCTTTGATGCTTTTGTGAGGTGGTAACTAGGGCCAACTTGATCGGCATTTTTTCTGAGTTTTCCAGTGCGTGGTCGGAAATGAATGTTAGTTTATACCTGCTGTCTTTTTCTCAATCCCGGAGATTTTTCATGTTTGGTGTTAATCTAGAATATTTATACTAAAGTGTGTTGGGTCCAGCTTGCAAGCCCGCTATCAGTTTGTGATTTCAAGCTGGAGTGGTCGATAAAGGTTCTGAAAGTTGGCATGAACAGAACAGAAAATTTATGTTTCTGGAATGAAAGAAAGCAAAAACAAAAAAAATTGCAAATCTAACAAGATAATTTTGTTGAGGGTGCGGTGTTTGGTACCATTTTTCTTTCTTCGTTAGTACTTAATCTGTTGCACATGTGAATTGTGATATCAGATAATGCTTCATATTTTTCTCGACATGTTCTTGTTTTCTCACTAGTGAATGTTACCTAATTTTTTCACTCTGTTGATTTTTGGATTAAGAATTTAGCACGTGCGCTGTGCAGTTATTTATCTGATGTTCTGTTATTGATTTGGATTAAACATTTTGTAGCTTCTGCTTTTGATTTCTGTTTATGCAATCAGCAGATGAGCTTTTTACTTGATGCTTCAAGCAGAAAACCGAATTTGCATAGTCTGCTCTAAATTCTCTATCCATTGGCTTTGTGATGATTTGACACCTTGTTTGTCAAGGTTACTCATTAAAGCTCACTTCTATTGGTCGATAAAGATGCACTGTCAATTTACCTTTTGACTAATTTGATTGGGTCTTAACTGTTTGATGTAAAGTTAGTGCTATTTCGGAGAGTAATACGTAATGGGGTGGTGAGTGCGAGTGCAACACCATTCATCCAATTTCTAAAAAAATTTGTTTCTCAGGATGCAGATGCATCATTGAGAAAGGCTGAAAAAGCTAGGAAGCGTGCAGAAGATTTAGCTAACGGATCTGTACAAATGAATGGCAGGGAACTCTTCTTGCATGAACCATGGGTGTTCGACGGTGAAAGATTCTGAAACTTTGCCTCTAGTGAACTCTAGGCGAATGTAAGCTATGGGGACTGGCTTTGGGTGCCCTCCAATCCAGTACATGAAATCTGTAACTCATGCTTGAGTGTAAACTGGTGTTTATTTCTCAGTAATTAATTCGACTGGTCTATATCAGTTTCCTAAACTCAATCGCTAGCAACTGGACCACTTTAACACTTCAAGCATTTGATATTAAAGATCCATTGTCAGCAAAATGTTTAGTATCAGCTTCAGCTCTCAACTCATTGACTATATTTCCATTTAAGCTTTAAAAGTCGTAGACAGGCAATGTTTAGAGAATATATGTGTTAGATAGGTGGTGGTGGTTTTTGGTTGTTTGGTTTGGAGTTGTCTGGTTAAGTTATTGATCGGAGGTTCGGTGAGTTGTGTATGTTTTATCCCATTTTTTTGTTAAATGATACATACATTTTTTTGTTGTTGTTGTTAAACTTAGCTCCTTTGCCTAACTCTTGTGTTTTTTTCGTGTTTTAGACAGTAGATAGAGATCAGCAGCACTAGACATTCAGCTTTGGTATGTGGTCCTTAAATCTGTATGACACAGCAATCCGAATGACCATCTCATTTAGGCTCGGTTTAGTTGCGGGGAAAGAGTGAGGAAAAGAAAATTTAAAGAAAAATAATTTTCTCTTGAGAAAGTTACAAGGAAAATTTGATCTCATTTTGTCTATTTTTTATATATTTTTTAACAACCGAACACACATTTCATTTTCATTTAAAATTTTTCTTTCCTCAATTTTTTCCCCGCAACCAAACAGGACCTTAAGGAACCATCAAAGCAATGTTTCATATATTTGCCTTTAGATAAAGGCTAGGTCTACTAATGCACAAAAACATTACCTTCTTCTATTTCTGAAGCCATGCAGAATTCAGTGTAGAAAAAAAAAATATGGTAACTGAAAAAAGCAACTTGAACATAAAGTGATCACCAAATTTAAAAGTTTGCAACCACAAAATTGACATAGTTATAAATTTTGAAGGATGATAAGGTGGGGAAGCAGTCAGCACAGCTGAAGTTAAAGAACTCTTCGTGTCGCACGCACTTCAGACATCTAGTTTCTTTAAACTGGTGTGGCTCCTGCTGCCCTTACTGTATGCTCCGTCGCACCTTTGTCTTCAGCTTCTTTACCACAGACTTTGCAGCTATTATTTTCTTCGCAACGCGCATTGATTGGGTGAATTTCTTCAGGATTGTTGACACATATATTCTTACCGAACAACTGAATTGAGCTGTTACCACCACGAGCCATCGTACTACATGGAATCCCCGGTCCAAATGACTGCAGATTGCGGCAACCTTCAGTAGGGTGTACTTCCGTGATCCTGCTCCTCAGCAAAGCCATATTAATCCTTTGGATTATGTCTTCACGTCGCACCCGACAAGTATCTCTACCAATAAAATCAGATACATCAGATAAATGCATGGCTCCCTGCACGCGAGCAAAGTTGAACATGGGAGTTGAACAAGGGTTGATTGCGCACTCCAAACAAAAGAACCCTTCGTCCCATCATGTATTTAGGATTCCTGATCCTTGCTGCTAGCGGATGCAAACTATATGGGACTAAGAGTTCACTTGGAGGATAGATACGCGGTACAGGTGCAGGGTAATCTGCACATTCCACTTGCCAAGGATTTAGCATCTCCTCATTCTGAAGGTGCTCAGGCACAACCCAATTAACCTGTAACAGTGCAAGTTATTTAATAGGACTATAAGATTAGAGCCCTCTCTATAATCTTGCACAGAAGCAAATGAAGTTTGGCAAAGTTGATTTGCGTCGTTGTTAGAGACCTAGAGCTAAAGTGAAAGAGGAAACCAGTAACTAACATCATAACGATTAACTAACGAACAGTTTTGTTTAGAGTATGTAAAAGACTGCTATTGAGGAGGTAAATGTTTACAGAACGTTCTCCGCCTCTACTGAATACGCGATTTAACATCTAACCAAGTATATAAAGATGAAATGTCAATATAACATCAACCAAGTGTATGGAGATGAAATGACAATTTAACAGGCTAGTAAGTATACCTGAAGCAACTTCCAGACAGAACCACGCTCTTGAGAATACCTGACTAACGAGACATGTCCCTGAAGACACGCGCACCTTGAAGGATCCCCAGCAGCGATCTCCATTTTCACGCGCATGCCTATAGCCCATTTAAAACTCAATGCTCTATCCACAACATCCGTATTCACCACAAAATCTGACATACTACTTCTCGGGTATACAACAACTTCAAAAGGCAATCCGCGAGCAGCACGCATTCAAGCCTCCCCAGGAGAAAGCATGGAGCGCATCCCATTTTGACCACCTTTCTTATTCATAAATCGTCGAATACCAATATGCATTTTCCTAGTAAATGCATCCCTCAAGATAATGATGGTATCTCAGCCGATCAACTTCTTATGGTTAACGAACTTGCTCCAACCAGTGGTCAGCAAATGCCGCTTGGGCTATCCTCGATAAATGTGGCGAAACACCCAATCGCAGCCTTGCACGTCGGAAATGGTGAGGTTCTGGACAGGAGGATCCTCTTGATAATTAAAGAGGCGGGAAGATCGCCTCAGCGCACTGTCTAGGCACCGAAAAGCCACCGCCATTATTAGCATCGGATTGAGTTAGAATCTTCATGAAGGACTCCATGCGGGAGCGGGAGCAGGCGAAGTCCCTCTCCCTGCTATCAGCGTCAAGCAGGCTGCATGAATTGGCGGCGGCATGAGCCTGCTGAAGCGAAATGACAGCGGAAACCTCGTCAGTAATCCGATCAATAAAATAGCTAACATGCAGAACGCGGCAGGGGAATATGTTATTATTCCGAAAGAGCGCTGGTGGTGGTGGGGAGTGGGCGCATTGCTCAGCGTGTCCCTCGGGGAAGTAGTAAACCTTGGCGCCAACTTGTGGAATATTGACGTGGCTTCCGGCGCATGCTCCCCAGAGATCGGGATCGATAGGAACAGCGTTGCTTGCCGGAAACATTTTCTAGAGTTTTGCAAATGCTGAACAGAGCAGAGCAGAGCCGACTGTTAAAGGCATGTTTGTATCGAAGCAAGTGCCGATTAATAAATACGAATCCCCTCTTTCGCATCCGTACGATTTCCCCCACGTCGAATCCAAACAGCTTAAGGAACTACACAATTGCGTGCGTGCGTGCGGGCTGAGCTGGCGGCTGGGTTGGCTGTCACCGTGACATGAGAGCAGCAGTGATGTAAATGTAAAATGTAAATGTTTCACAAGCACAAACATACTCCCTCCGTCCTGAAATGATCTTCTATTTGGGTTGATGGCACGGTAATTAAAGAATAATAAGAGTGTGAGAGTAAAAATAAAATAAAAGTAAGTAAGAGAAAAATAAAGTAGGAAATAGAATGTATTGTGAGAGTGAATTAATTGCCTTAAAAGGAAATAGGAAGAACTTTAGGGGACATCCGAATATAAAAATAGAAAGAACAAAAGAGGACGGAGGGAATTCATCGTCCTTCGATCTTCATCCTCTCTCTCAATTATTCCTCCAAACGTGCTCTCTCTCTGCCGAGTCTGAGTCTTGAGTCTGAGGTAGAGAGACAAAGATTTTCCTCTCTCGTACAAATCCAGTTCCCCCATTCACACCTGCACGGGGGAACAGATCCTTCCTTTGGTTGACAAAGAAACATCATCTTCTTTCGTTCTCCAGACCAGACAACCCAACAACTCCTGATACCAATCAATCATTCTGTTCTCACACTCCGACTTACTCCTCCCCTCATCTTCAAACAAACCCCATAATACCCCGTTTACACTCTCACTATTTGAACGGAAATGTGTAGCAGTGGCAGAGACGCAGTCCGAGTCAGAGAGGTGACTTTCGACTACCGGAAAGGCCCTTCTTTTTCCACCACTCTTCTCGAACACATTTACAGAACCATCGATGGAGATGATGCAAAAGACCACCATGGGATGAGAAAGCAGCAGGAAAAGAACCTCCATGACGATGCGGCTCATAGAGCGAAGCTGCTTGACAGATGGATGATGGACAAGAAGAATAAGAATTATGCTGGTGTTCAGAATAGCAGGCCAAGGCCGGTTGCTGCTGTTGGGTTCAATAGCAACAAAAACGCCGAGCCTCTGATTGATAAAAAGTTGCACTACATCGACAACGATCCTCTGTTTTTCAGCTCCGGATCAAACTCATCCGACTCCAATTCCAGCTTGTTTTCGGACCACGACCCCTTTCCAGTAGTACTTCCCACCACCAAAACTAGATCTTCATGCTTCCTCCCACCAAAGCCCATTCGGACCAGAGTGAAGGACAAGAAGAGTTCTGGTGCCAAAACAGAGCGTGATCATTGTTCCGAAACAGAGCAAGACGACGACGTACGAGCCAGCGTCAAGTCCAGAGCTTTGAAGCTCTACTCGCATTTGAAGAAGATGAAACAGCCGATTTCCCCTGGCGTGAAGCTCACCACCTTCATCAACTCATTTCTCTCCAAGTCAAACACAAATAGGGGATCAGCGACGGCATCCGCAGCAGTGAAGCCGACGTGTTCTTCCGCATCGTCCTTCACCAGGACCAACTACTCGATCAAACCATCATTAGTCAAACTTGCCCCGGTCAACGTCAGGATCAAGACCGGCGATGGAGAAGTGTCATTTATTTCGGTAAAGCGAGACGGTCTCCGTCCCCAACTAAACAGAGCATCGAATTCAAAGGCTACAAGCAAGATTAGCGTAGGTAGGGTTTCGGAGGACACAAGGAGCGACTGCAGTGAGGATTTGTTCGAACTGGATCATCTGAAACTAAGCAGTATTAATGCCAGTGATGGGGGTGACCTTCCGGTGTTCGAGACCAAGCGGTGCAGCAGCTCTTCGAATCGTAATCATAAGAATTGTGTTCTAGTCATCAGACATTCATACTGTTAATGAAAACATTTAATCAAAATTCAGCGTTTCGTACAAGTACTCAGCATTCTCTGTTATCTGTTTCAAGTTTTTAATTTAAAATACCGCACTAGAAACTGAAGAGTGATTTGAATGAAGTAAACAAAAAAGGGGCGTGGTGTTGGTGTTGATGTCGATGTTGGGGTGGGTTCGAAGACTAACTACTCCCTCCGATCCATATTGTTGTTCTCATTGGTTAGTTGACGCAGTTTTTAAGAAAATTATGTTATGTAAGTTAAAAGTAGAAAAGAGAGTGCGTGCAAAGTGAATAGATTGGAGAGAATGTGAAAATGTGAGGGAGAAAATTTTCAATTTAAGGCAATGAGAAGAAAAGTTTGGACACCAAAACAAAATGGAAAAAAAATATGGGATGGAGAGAGTAATACTAAAAAAAAAAAAAAAAAGAGCCAGAGGATGTTTGATGATTGTTTATGAAAATGTAATAGTGGGGGAGGGTCTGATCGATCGATCGGGACACGATCCAAAGCAAAGCAGACTGAGAAACATACAGACAGAATAAAGCATAGCAAAGAGCACTGCGTTGCGTATAGGAAAGAAGCACAGAAGATTCTTTGGATTGCAAACATGCATGACAGACCTCTGCTCCGTTCCGGTCTGATCATCATCACTTTACTTCCTCACTGATGTGGGTGGCGGTTTGGAAAACGGGGAAAGTGAAAAGTTGATCATTTTCAATTTTTCATGATGTTTCATTTTGCTTTTCTTACTCTGTTGATCAACTACTTGTTAAATTGATCGACGAGCATGGATGGATGAGATTGAGATGGGCGTGCACCTCTTCTTTTTCATGCTCATCATCTTTGCTTCCACATTCAGCTTGGTATCTTACCTCTACATCTCAAACACTGAACTTGCCCTTCTCACTTTAAATCCAAACACTGAACAGCTAATTACAAGCATTTATCGTTTTATAAAAATGTCAATGAAATTGGGTCATTCTAAGGGTCTGTTCTTTTGACATTAATTTAATTTCAGTTCAGTTCAGTTCATGTCAAAAGAACAGACCCTAAGTGATACTACTATTTACATAAATTAAACACTTTTTGAACCGGTATCAATTTGATATCATTTTTGCAGGTGTTGTGATTGCTCTCAATATCATTCCTAAAATCAATTTCTTATTAAGAGATCTTATAATAAAAAGTATACTCCTTAACTACTAAACCCTAAACTCAATGAGGAGAAATTCTCCTCCATCAAAAATGCCACATATTTCTTCGATATGTTTTTGTGAGGCAATCGGCAGGTGTAAATGACCAACAAGAGAAATTTCCCAAACATAATGCAACAGTCCGCATGACTTAAAGTATCAAAACCGTCAACAAAGATGAACTTGATCATGTAAATAACAGGAGTATAATTCTCTACTATTACTTACTCTCTATCCGTTCTAAAATGTTTTGACATAATTTTTAAAAAATAATGAAAGTGTGTGAGAAAAATAAGATAAATATAAATGAGTATAGAATAAAGTAGAAAAGAAAACGTCATGTGAAATATAAAGTAGGAAAGAAAACCGTTCAAAATAAAAATAGAAAGAATAAAAGAAGACATAATGAGTACTCATTCCGTCTCATATTTTTCTTTCCATTTGATAATTGACAAAGTTTTTAAAAAAATTAAGTTTTTTCATTGATAGTCAGTTCTTGACACTACTTACTACTACAACTATTAGATTTAGAGCTAATGACTAGTACAGTATATACTTATCATGTACTAAATCAAATTTCAATCGATCAACAACAACAACTCACTTGTTAATTAGTGACTGATAAACCTACTTTATAAATCTGCTACTATTAGTTCACGCCTTTTAAAATTGAGATGATCCCCTCCGGCTCCGGGCTCCACGTATGACTTTTATTTCAATCTCTACTTATATTAACACGTCGTTTTCTAATAATGCATGATGATCGAATTATATGATCAATTTATTTGTACTAACAATAATATTCGACTATTCTGATTTTTGAGGACCCAGTTTAAGTAACGGCTAGGGTTTATTTTATGCGCAGTTCTTTTGATGGATTAGATTCGATATTGACGCCTTTGTTGAAATGGGTTAAGCTTTGCCAGCAAACCATTTCGATTTTATAACAAGGAATGTAGCTCTTCTCTAGCCTTAAATTTAATCAAATTTAGTAGTTGCATGTACAGTTTTTTTCCGATGGATGGATATAAGTAGTAGTACTGAGTATTCTAGCATATCTAATTATTTCAAATACATAATAACTAATTAATGCACAGGCCTGCGACATCTCCATCAATACTGGGACGTCATCCCAATAACTCGACATTGACTCCAGCAACTTCATGTAGCAACTCTATAGAAAAACTGTCAAATTGAAAAATGTGGTGAAGACAGAATTTGAACCCTATACATTGAGGATCTTTTGTGCAACTCCTCAACAAATGGGCCACCATCCCATTGGTAGTTGCATGGTATAGTTGAGTTACATAAACTATGAGAGCACCGTGGAACTTAGTGCTCATGTGTGGCAATGTTTTTGTGCAACATGATCTTGGATCAAGGGGAGATTCTGAATAGTTGATATTGTATGTTTGACTCAGGGGGCCTGAGACGTCCCGGAGTCTGACTCTGAGCCCTTCGTGACTGTCACGTCACTACCGATTTTAGTAATATGAATCTTTATCAATTGGAAATTGATAAAGACGAAAATATATCTGATATATTCATATATTTATCAGATATTGGTGGAACTTGTATATTTGCCAAATATATTTTGGGAAAGTATCATTATCTAGAGGGAATATTTCTAAAGCATATATTTGGAAAGT
>JAWWMW010096260.1:0-11305 GCA_035048345.1 Echeveria elegans
TCATTATCATTAATAATTGAACACAAACAACACAAAGAAACACACGAACTAACAAAGTAACCTCGGGTTGGCCGCACACGCTCTTCTTGCTTGCGCTTGGAATTCTCCTTGGCGACCTTGCCCGTCGTATGGTAGTGATCAATTGCTCTCTTTTCGTCTCCCTTTCTTTTGTCGTCCAATGCTGCCTTTTTATAGAGTGTAGAGTCGGTTAGGGCTTCCTTGTGTGCTTTCCAAAATCGATTAGGATTTGTATTTAGATAATTATCCTTCAAAGATTCTGATAATGTTCGTCCCTCAACTGATTTTGATAACCTTGCAGCAAGCCTAAGTTGGTTAGAGTTCGTTTGCCTTGCAGCGCACTCAATTCCAAAAAATACCACCGACTTACTTTTAGGAAACCCGCAACTCACAACTTGTCCTCAGTCTTCGACCCTCTAGACGTTCTTCTTTGATCTTGAGTCCTTCAATAAAGTTGTAGATCTGAATTTTATCTTTAAAACGGTATAAGAATTGTCTTTATCGGACATCGGATAGATTTTCTGTAAAAATCCTAATTCTGCTCGGACTAGTCTGTGCGCGAGCAGCTGCGCGCGCACCTCCAACTCCTGCGCGTGGTCAGTTCCTTGCCGATTCTACTGAAACTTTCTTCTGAGGAAAAGTCCCTTCAAATGTGACATTTTTGCTTGTACTCGCCCTTTCTTCATTTAGTGACCTGAAATACAAAACTACACCAAAAGCGTAATCTTATACATAATAATATACATACAAACAAGACCAGTGTTAAGGACTATATTGAGTGTCAAAATACACTCTATCACACGTCGATGCTAATTTTTTGTAATGATCAAGAATGCATTCCAAAGAGTGTGTTTCTTGACCTTTCATGCTTCGTAAACTTCTAGAAGATGCGTCGTTGATCTAATGGAGACGAAACAGAATATGTTGGAAAGCTGACTCTAAATGCTACAGTGACACTCTTCCGATGATATGATTTAGCGAAAAATATGAGCCCATCAAAGGCGAACCATTGGGTGGCACAATGGAGTACACATGAGTACAAGACAATGCGGCAGCGGCAGAAGGCGAATCAGAATGTTCGGCCATCGCTGCACACCTCGGGGTCCATTTCCATGGCCGAGCACCGGCGTCGCATGGTATGTGTTAATTAAATAGTTTCTTTTACGATTAGAAACTTTAAATTTATTTAATTATTTAACATTTTATTTTATTTATAGCGTACACACGAGTTGATGGTCCACACTCACGTACGCGCGCCATAGCGTACTCAGTTAGTGGATCAGTGTTCCCAGTAGATAGCGGCCAGTTGCGTAACTTTAAAGAGTTTTCATTCAATTATTCTTTGTTATTATTCGTTATTTTAATAAATATTTAACATGTATTAGGAGGACTCAGGAAATCCTCACCCAGAGGAGCAGCCAGTCTGAGACGTAGCTGTCGTTTCAGGATTCATGTGATGCGTACTTTGAGGCAGTGCAGTTTAAAGAGTTGGTGGAGCAGCACCTGACTTCTTCAGTCAGCTGATATTGACCGCCCGGTGTGAGGACGCTCGCCCGGTCCGGCTGGAGCGTCAAAATAAGCAGCTAACACAGGAGATGCAGCAGATAAGGGATGAGATCACGGAGTTGCTGAAGTTCCGCCAGATGATGGACATTTAATGGCTCAGATGGCCGTCAATCAAACAACTCCGTCTTCTTCCACTGAAACGCCGCCGCCGCAGGAGGATTAGAAATAAGGGCTTTTATGTAAAAAGCAATAATTTATGTAAAATATTTAATTTTATAATTTTTCTATAAATAGTTTTATTTATACTTACGTAAATATTTTTAATGAAAATAGGTATTAATTAGTGTCCACGTGGACGTTAATATTTATATTTGTGATTTTTGTATTAATATATCAGCGTCCACATGGATGCTAATATTTATATTTACATAAATTTTTTTAAAATATAAAATAATCAGCATCCACATGGACGCTCATATTTATTATTTACGTAAATAATTTTTTTAAATAGAAAACAATCAGCGTCCACGTGGACGCTAATATTTATATTTACGTAAATACTTTTTTAAAATACAAATAAATCGATGTCCACGTGGACGCTAAATTCAATTTGCGTCCAGCGATTTAGCGTCCACCATTTGCGTCTATTTTGTGGACGTGGATGCAAATTTGCTTTTTGTCTTATAGTGAATGAAAAGCCTATACGCGGAGGCAGGATGAATGAAAACCTCCTGGGAGATACTTATGACATTATAAATTTATACTTAATAATGTATCAAGTACAATTATTTATAAATGTATAAAATTACATATATATTAAATAACTTCGCACACTATGATAATCATCTCGACTTTAAATACTCGTGTCTTGACTTCCAAACTAATCAATACCTTTCACCTGTAAGGAAAAAAAATTTAAAATGTTCACACCGGGATCAATAATACAACTTTCACACATTTGAAAAGTGAAGCCTAATTGGGTTCAGAGACACTCTCGCCAATAATGATCATATTGCATTGGTAGTAGTAACATATCGTTGCTAAAAGTGGAAAGAGAAAATGCATGTGGACTGTGGTTGGTGGAAAAGGAATCATGTCATCGCTCGCTCGATCGATTCCTTCCTTTAATACGGCATGGAATCGAAAATCGACATTCTAATAAGACGTGACAACAACAACCTTAGTTGTGCCACCCTCGATCTATCGTGTTACTACTGATGTACAAAGCAGCTAATCGCATTTCTGCAGCCAAGCTCCACAATCGCCCCAACTACGCAAAAATCGACGGGCTGTGATCGCTGCCTTGAGCCTGCTGCTTCGGTTCGTTGTCCGGCATCAGCATCGGAGGAGTGGGGAGGGGATGAGAGAGACTCCCAACTTCGTGAGGTGAATAAAGCTGCTTTGAAGAGTAGTACGGCCTTGGTCAGGCCTCAGCCTGTTGTCGATGAATCTTCTGTGCCTAAAGGTATCACCCTTTTTATGCCTATTTCTTGCTCCAAATTTATCATGTTTTGAGCCACTTCATCTTTGGAACCCTCTACATGTGTCTGCTCTTTTGTTCTGGCTGAAGTTAAATTATTCATTGGTTTGACTTTTTGGTTGACATGTGGTTCAGTTATGCGTTGTTTTTGGACCCTATAACACTCTCCAAACTGCCAATTCTGAAATTTGTTCTCTACTTTTCAACTGGTTAGATAAGGATTTGATGTTCCTTAATGAGTTCCATTCCATCTTAATGGTTATTATCTATTGTTTGGCTTGGGCCATTGGTTGGGAATGAAGGATTCGTCTCACATGGTGGAAGAGAAAGGGGTAAAATTATTGGCAGAGGCACACTAGCTGTTCCTGTATTGCCTAAGATCACCAATTTAAGACTGGTTGAAATCCTTCAAGCTAATCTACTGAGTGTGAGTCAGATTTGTGACGATGACATAAGTGTCACATTTAAAAAGGATGCCTGCAACACATGGAATAGCGATGGTGAAAGCGAGATGAGTGGAGTTCGTGCGTTCAACAATTGCTACATGTTTAAAACTGAGGCACAAGGGACTGAATCACCCATATGCTACCTGAGCAAGCTAGATGAAATGACGTTGTGGCATCTAGGGCATCGCAACACGTGATATTGTGAAGGGAATTTCAAAAATCAAAGGAGATGTCACTGTGATTTGTGGAGACTGCAAGATAGGTAAAATGACCAAGGCATCTCAAAAACGTACTAATGAAGTTCAAACTAAGAGGATATTAGACCTGCTACACATGGACCTAATGGGACCATTTTAGGTTGAAAGTTATGGTGGAAAGAAGTACACACTGGTACTATGCGTCGATGATTATTCTCGATACACCTGGGTTTGTTTCATGTGTGACAAATCTGAGAATCTTCAGGAAGTAAACATCGTCATTCTCAGACTGCGGATAGAAAGTGAAGTTTCGTTGAAAGCCATTCGAAGTGCCATGGTAGAGAATTTGAGAATTCAAACATAGATCGGTTCTGTCAACAACAGGGGATCATGCATCAATACTTTGCTGTCATTACTCCTCAGCAAAATGGTGTTGCAAAATGGAAGAACAGATCTCTCCAAGAAATGGCTCGAGTGATGATCCATGTCAAACATTTATCACTGAAATTCTGGGCTGAAGCAATGAACACTGCCTGTCATACCCTAAATCGAGTCAGCATTAGGCTTAGTAAGAGTAAAACTTGAGATAAAATCTAGAAGGGAAAGAAACAAACAGTAATGTGTTTGGTAGTCCGTGTTATGTTCTAACTGATCGCTCATATCGATAGAACATGGATGCAAAAGAAGAGGAAGGAATCTTTGTTGGATATTCAACTAACAATAGAGCTTATCGAGTTTTTCAGACTTGATCCAGGGCAATTATTGAATCATTTAATTTTGTTGTGAAAGATTTTTTAGGACCAATCACATCGGCTCAGAACTTTGAAGGTGATGATTTTGAACAAATCTCTGTTGATGAAGGAGACAACAATGATGACTCAGAGACGAGTTATGATCAGAATCCTGGTACTCAACCTGATTCGATGGAGAGGTCAGCACCAGAATCAGACACCAAATCAAACAAGATAATTCCCACCAAGATTCAGAAAGACCATCCCTCAATCGCAATAATTGGAGATCCATTTGCACTAAGAGTCACCAAGGGAAAGCGAATAGACTATGCAAGACTTCACTATGGAGATACTTGCCTTATGTCAAACATTGAGCCCAGAAACATAAAGAAAGCCCTTATTGATTAATATTGGATTGTGGCAATGCAGGAGGAATTAACTGAGTTCGCCAGACATGATGCATGAGAATTGGTTCTTAGGTCTGAGCACGCCAACATAATCGGAACTAAGTGGATATTCAAGAACAAATCAGACGAAAAATATAACATCACCATAAACAAGGCAAGATTGGTTGCGCAAGGATATACTCAAGTGGAAGGAGTTGACTTTGATGAGACATTTGCTCCACTAGCTAGATCGGAAGTCATCAGATTACTTCTTGTCGTTGCATGCTATCTGAAATTCAAACCATACCAAATGGCCGTAAAGAGCGCTTTTCTAAATGGGATTTTGAACTAGGAGGTCTGTGTGGCTCAACCTAAAGGATTCGAGGATCAACACCATCCGGATTATGTATATAAACTCAAGAAGGCTCTATATGGCTTGAAGCAGGCTCCAAGCGCATGGTATTCTTGATTGACTAAGTATCTGATTCGACAAGGATATAGTCAAGGAGGGGTTTACAACATTGTATTCATCAAGAAGGAGGGGAAGGTTTAGTTGTGGCACAAATCTATGTTGAGGTTTTTGTCTTTGAAGCTAACTAAAAAGTCCTTGTTGATAGGTTTTTCGAATAGATGAAAGGAGAGTTTTAGATGAGCATAGTTGTAGAACTGACATATTTCTTGATCTTCAGTAACCCAGAAGGATGATGGCATTTTTATAATTCAGAGATAATACGCAAGCAATCTGGTGAAAAAGTTTGGATTACAAACAATAAGTCATAAGAGAACGCCTGCGACAACTCAGTCAAAGTTACCAAAGATGAGGCTGCGAAAAGTGTTGAACAAACCTTGTATCAGAGTATGATTGGGAGTCTACTGTATCTGACCTGCAAATAGACCGGGTATTTGTTATGCAGTTGGTGTATGTGCCAGATATCACGCGAATCCAAAGGAATCTCACATGAGTTATGTCAAGTGGGTCATTTGGTATGTGACTGGACCAACTATGGTCTATGGTATGCTAAAGACACAAACGCACTAGTTGTGGCATACTCTGATGCAGACTGTGCCGGAGATGCCGATGATCGAAAGAGTACATCAGGAGGATGCTTCTTTATCGGTAATAATCTTGTATCTTGGTTCAGTAAAAAATAAAACTGCATTTCTTTGTCTGCATCAGAAGCAGAGTATATTGCAGCAAGAGGATGCTTTCTTCAGATGGTTTGGATGAAACATATGCTAAAAGAGTATGGCTTGATATAGAGGAAGATGACGCTACTCTGTGACAGCAAAAGTGCTATTGATATCTCCAGTACAGCACTCCAGAACTAAACACATCGATCTGAAGCATCATTATATTAGGCCTCTTTTCGAAAAGAAGGTAATAGCCTTGGATTATGTGCCCACTGAAAAGCAGTTAGCTGATATTTTCACAAAAGCATTGGGACATGCGCAATATGTGGCCCTCAGACTGGACCTGGGTCTGTGCACTATTTCTGACTGAATCAACACAGGTCACCTTGATCAAGCCGGTCTTTAACAAGTATATGTGCTTTGATTAAGGCAGTACATATCATTTGGATCTTGTGTGAGACGACAAATGGTAGTTCATAATTACTTTATTTTTGGAGTTATTTTATTTATTCCCATAATATCTAGAAGCCTAAGGTGTTCCAGAACTGCCGGAAAGACTCATTCGACCAAGTGTGGAAAGAGAGCCAAAACGATAGCTAATCGCAAATCCATACAAGTTAAATCTCAAGTAACATCTTCCGCTGCTAATTTTGAGAAATTATGTTTTGATAAATCTATGAGTACTGGGGAAAAGTGGGTTGGTGTTGGATTTGGAGATGTTGATGTTTTTGGGGACCAAGTAGTGGTCATGTTCAGACTGCTGAAAAAACTAAGGAAGAAAAACAGAAGATGCAGAAGCCTTCTGCTGGAAAGCCCTCAGTTCCAACTACCAAAAGCAAGAATGCAGTAGCTCGCACCAAGTCAGAGGTTGCGAAGGTTGGGACTCCCAAGACAGGGGGAGCTGAGAAAGGAAGGACGACAGCTGGTGAAGTCAGAGGTGGAGTGTATGTGGATGTAGTGTGGTTTCACTCCAAAAAGGCTAGTGAGTATTGGTCTGTGATACAGATGTGCAAGATTATCGCAAAGGGTGTATTTCAGGACCAGAGATTTCAAGTACCTGAAGTGGTAAAACGTCTTGAGGACGCTGGGTTGATAAAGAAGATTCAAGCAGCAGTAAAAACCATTATGTGATAAGTGGGTCAGATAGGTTAGTGCAAATATCAGTGAAGGATTTAGAGACATCCTAGAGGAGTCTTATGGAAATGTGTCAGTGAGAGGGAAGAAGAACACATTCTCTCATGAATATATCAATGAACACCTGGGTATTACCAACACTGACACTCTGCCTCACACCACAGATTGGAATCAAGTTGCGAGCACGCTGACAAATAGAAGTGTATCTGTGTGAAAAAGACACACAATTGAGTCCAAGTACCTCACATCTCTTTCTGCTCTGCTGCACGGTATCTGTATCATGAAATGGATTCTTGTAGCTCTTCGCTCGACCAGTGGCAAGTCGCTCGAGATACTTATCTATCACGTGGCTCAGGGAAAGCAGGTGGATTTGGGACAGATTATCTTCAATCAGCTGGTTGGTCAACCTTCGAGTAAAAGCTCCCATCACCCGATTGGCCTTCCATCTATCATTTTCCAGATGGTCCTAAAGAAAGCTCCTGAGATTGTTGGCGAGTCAGTCAGTATGACAGCCCCAAAGCCCTTGATTGCATACTGGAAGCTCTTGACATACAAGCACACTATTGATGTCACAGTGCATGAGTCAGTTAAACAGACACTTATGCGCCAAGGCAGAACATGGTGTGAATGAGACGGCTTTGGGTTGACTCAGAGAGAAGCTGAGACTGCTGAATTTATTGGATTTCATATGAAGTTAATCAATTTATGTCAAGGGCAAAAAAACAAAATTGATTCACACAAAACAGTGCAACACCGAAACTATTGATCAATATATAATAAGTTTTTGGGTTTTGGATTTCATACATTTGATGATGAAGCTTTCTTCTTTCGAATAGTATGAGCAACCTCTTGATTTCAATACTGATCAAGACTCTAGATAAATGTGTAGGGACTGCCAAAAGATGACTCCCCTCTACTCTGACACACAAACACAATATCTGAAGCAAGGATATCTTGAAACCGGCTAGACTAGTCTCACAAAATTCCTTCTTGTGTGTTTCGGTTTTAAGCTAGGTTTTCAAACTACAAATAATGAGTGTTTAGTGGATCAAAATTTCGTGCTCAGGGCTTATCTAATGGCGTGTGAAATCAGCTTGCATACAAGCCTTTTTATAGGACATAAAACCTAGTCCTTATAGATAAAGACTAATTGATTTTATCCTCTTAATTTATATGAATTAACAAGAAATCATGACTGAAAAATAAGAAGAGTAAGTTTAATTATTTGAACTCCTTATTTGATAAGGATTCAAAATAATTAATCCCCTTATTTGGAAATAACGACCACTTATTTTTAAAATTAGAAATTTGTCTTATTATTTATTGTACATATCAACAAATAATGTTCACCATAATTATGCCAACACGTTCCATTTAATGTGCCAGAATATTTTGACCAAAATTTAGGTCTTGAAAAAAAGAGACAATTTTACCCTTTAGCTTCAAAAGCCTGTATGTGCAATCCTGTAGACAAATCAACTTTGGGAATAGACTAAACTAGTCTATCAAGTGTTGTTTCAAACCTAATAACATCCCAAAAAGAGTATGATCATCATACTTGATCATAGTCATAGATATCTTCTCATATGATTTTTTGCACGCTAGATACCGTAATTAGCATAAGACATGGTTCTTGTCAATCCTTATTATTGCTAACTAGTTTTCTTGATAACCATAATTTGATATTGTAAGCTTCATGTCAATGAACACTCGTTCAACATGGATATGCGCATACACTTTCTAATATCAATCTATCAAGTGGCCGGAGGTTTCCTTCTCTCTCTACGAGAGTATGCAATTCCTTCGCTCTTTCATGCAACTCTAGCATAGTTAATGCATACTCCAATCATACCCATAGCATAGTTAATGCATACCCAATCATACTCATACTTGCAACCATTTTATGGATCACGTTTTGAGTAAGTCCAAGCAGACACTAAACTATCTAAGTTCATGAAGACTTCCGGTCGAAGAATCCATATAAGACCTACCAGAGAATCACTTATGACTTAGACTACCATGTAGTGTTTCTCATATTGGATCGTATCCAAATACATATCCTATATGTATCTATGTTCTCTCATGTCAGAATGATTAGTAAAATTCAATCAACGCATAGAGAAGCATACTAGTCTTAGTTCAGTTATCATTCCCATGATAAATGATTGACTAGAGATTTTAGAATAATGTTCTTTAATCAACTAAGTATCTTACTTACGGGATAGTAACTAAGACAGAACATTCATTCATGGATAGTTTCATCAAGTATCATGCACATGAAAATGAGTATGATAAAAGTTATATCTTAGTTCATTTATTAACTTAATTATAACCACAGATTTCAATGCATTGAGGCTAGGGCTTACACTAACAATCTTCCACTAGCACTAATCCCAATCAGGCAGTACCCCTGAGATCTATTCATCTTACATGTTTTTCATGCTTTGATTTATCTAAGAGTTTAGTTAGAGAATTGGCCAAATTTTCTTCTATCGGAATCTTGCTTACTTTGACATCTCCTCTCTCAACGATTTCTCGTATTAGGTGATATCTTTTGAGAATGTCATTAGATTTTTGGTGTGACCTGGGCTCCTTTGCTTGTGCGATAGCACCTGTGTTGTCACAAAAGAGTTCGACTGAGTCTAAGATGCTCGGGACAACTCCTAACTCAGTTATGAACTTCTTTATTTAATCCGCTTCTTTGGCAGCCTTGTCTGCCCAATATGCTCAGATTCAATTGTAGAATCGGCTACGGTGTATTTCTTAGCGCTCTTCCAGTTCATAGCTTCACCATTCAAAATGAAAACAAATCCAGATTGAAATATCATTTCGTTCTCTTGGAGTTGAAAAGCCGCATCTCCGTAACCTTTTACGGATAGCTCTTCTTCAACTCCATACACTAAGAATAGTTCTTTAGTCCTTTTGTAAGTACTTAAGAATTCCTTTCACAGCAGTCCAGTGTTTCGCTTCTGGATCATGTTGGAACCTATTGGGTATACTTAGTGCTTGTGCGACATCCATACGTGTACATAACATTGCATACATGATAGATCCTATTGCCGAAGCACATGGAACTTTACTCATGATGTCCCTTTTTTCTTTCAAAGATGGAGCATCTAATTTTGATAAAGTGATTCATAAGGCAAAGGTATATAACCTTTCTTCGAGTCATTCATACTAAATTGATTCAGTACATTGTCTATGTACGTCTTTTGGCTTATCCTCAAAAGCCTCTTTGACCTATATCTATAGATCTTGATACCAAGTTTCTTTTCAGCTTCGCCTATGTCTTTCATTGCGAAACACTTCCCTAACCATTCCTTGACTTGTTGAAGGGTGGGAATGTTGTTTCCAATGAGTAGGATGTCGTCCACATAAAGGACGAGGAAAGTTACAATGCTCCTACTTGCCATCTTATATACACAAGGATCTTCTACATTTTTAACGAAGCCAAACTCATTGGCCGGTTAATCAAACCGTAGATTCCAACTACGAGATGCTTTCTTCAATCCATAAATAGATCTTTGAAGCTTGCAAACCTTATTAGGATGCTTAGGATCCACAAAACCCTCAGGTTGTTTCATGTAAACGTCCTCGAGGATCTTTCCGTTGAGAAACGTTGTTTTGACATCCATTTGTCATATCTCATAATCGTGATATGTAGCTATGACGAGCATAATCCTAATGGCTACTGGCGAGAAGGTTTCATCATAATCAACATCATGTGTTTGATGAAATCCTTTTGCCACTAGTCTACCTTTGAAGCTATTGTCGGCTTTTAACTCAAAGATCCATTTGCATTCAATCACCTTAGCACCTTCTTGTGGATCAACCAAGTTCCAAACTTGGTTATCGTACATTGATTGCATTTTGACTCCATGGCTTTATGCCATTTTTCAAAATTAGGACTTTTAATCGCCTTGTGATAGGTAGCTGGATCTTAACTATAACTCAACATAGCCTCTATCAGTTGTGTGAAATTCGTATCTCAAGGGCTCACGATGAATCCTACTGGACCTTCTAGGTTCTTGTTTACTAGACTCGACTCCCACTGTTTGTTGTGGAGCTTGAGCTCCCACCAAAATTTGTGGAGTCTCATCTAATTCCATACTATCCTCTTGTCTAGGATTTTGTGGGTATTGTACCTCTTCAAGATTTATTCTACTCCCACTATCCCTTTTGAGAATAAACTATTTCTCTAAAATGACAGCTTTACGAGCAACAAAGACTTTGTTGTCGATGGGATTATATAAGATATATCCTTTAGTTTCTTTAG
>JAWWMW010096271.1:0-11304 GCA_035048345.1 Echeveria elegans
GATATTAATTGGATAATCTCAGCCATTGATTAGAAGATACATTTATGGTTATGATCTCTTTATACTTTTTATATTTAAACATTTTTTTTACCTGATCACTACCCATATATATCAAAACAAATGGGTCCCGAAAGTGTTAGAGTTCTGTTTTGCATTTAAAATTTATCATATATTTATATATATATTTAATTATGCGCCAAGTGAACGTCTATCGGTTAGTAATTCGATTTTTTACAGAGTTAGAAGATTCGAGAAATTTCTATTTTGTGTAGCCAACATCTATTTGCTGCTATGTTAATTTACTCTTCAGTATATACTATCAACTATCAAGTATCAACCAAGCTGGGGGGCATTTGAACGCTTTAAATTAGGATTTTAAACTTTTTTAAAAAATAAAACTTCAATTTATAAATTGGCTGGAAATTGTAGTTGGCTCATTGGCTATACCACCGGATCTTAATTTTGATTAAGTTTTCATGTGTGCATCTAAGGTTTTAGTAAGTACTCCGAAGATCGTACCATTCTCGAGCCAATGTGTAATTATTTTTTTGAGTTATAAGAAATAAATTCAATTCTCGACCCATTTAAGAATAAATCTACAAAATAATCACTCCATAGAAAAGTGCTTATTTCGTAGGTACATTTTGTACAAATCACTAGCTCCATATGCAATGTCATATAAAGTTCATCAAATACGCCCCTAAAAGCTAACATGATTGTGGTCAAGTGGTTTAGACTCTTACTTTGAAACCTCAAGATAAAGGGTTCAAACTCTCACTCATGCATGACATGATTCCTTCCATAATACTATAAATATGAAGTAGTTGTGTATTGTGCAAAGATAAAAGTCTACCGAAGAATTAATTAGGGTAATTGATATAGTAATAGGTCATTACAGGTGGGTTGGACTGAAAGTTAGTTCATTCAGTCGAAGATCCGGACCTTCCCACGACCCAACCAATAGTCCGGATCATGAATATAATAATATTAAAGGTATTTTATTGTATTTTATTAAAATTATATAAAACTAATTTATTTTTCAAAAATATTTATAAAATTATAATAACAATTTTCTTAAGATAATTGAAAAAATTAAAATATATTTTGTGTTTATAAAGTATGAAAATAAATTATATATTCCATAAATTATAATATTTGATTTTCAAAATGTAGTTTATTGAGTAAAAAATATAAATATGTACATATAATAATAAATTTATTTATTAAATTTGATTAATAATAAATTTCAATAATTAATTAATGATATAAATATTATTTATGAATAGTAGCGTGTTGCAAATTATCGACAATGGATTGGACCTTTGACTGGACAAATAAAAGGTCCAATCCATGGTCCACAATACTATTCAACTTAAAACTATTCTAAAGGGACTTTTAATTCAGTACAATTCAATTTCACCTCAAAAACAAGCCATATGTAAGAAAACTGCCCAATTGATTTATATATGTTAATGTGTATACCCAGTAATTCTGGAAACCATAAGGATAGATAAAAGCAAACGAAACCTGTCACATAATAAACCACCCTGAGACAAGATTCGGAGTTTCAGATTAGCATCAGCTTCATGCAAATTGTGAATACAGAACTTGAAAGGTAAACTAGAGTTTCCAACTAATTGCCGAAAGTATACACATCATGAGACTGTTGAAGGATTAGACATCTCTGGCCAGCCCTGATATATCTATGCTTCCGAAATCTGGAGATTCTGATTTTTGAGAAGGTTTCTTTGAAAGTATATCTTCCACTGGAATGCCACACCATGTAGAGGGAGTTGAGGCGTCCCAGCCACCAATATTTGGAGTTCCCAAGGCGCCGAAGATACCATTTGTAAATTCATCTACTGCATCGAAGACACTTTTCATATTACTGAAGAGGCTACGCTCAATAGATTTGATGTCAGTACGCAGTCCAGGGAAATCAAATGGGTTATCATCTGAATGGTCTAAGGTGAAAGAGGACGGCTTCTTGTTCAGTACTTCATCAGTCACATCCTCTTCAGTGTATTCTTTATTTGACTCCACCACTTCAGCTGGCCTGCAAAACACATCCCAACCAACCATGAAAAACGAAGAGTAACAAACTTTGTTTCCATGGAATCAATATTGCAACAAAACTCCAACAAACAAAAACTGAACGAACAATGTCATTTAGCTGCTAACCGATATGGACTAATTGAAACATACTAACTTCTTTAATCAACAAAAGACTCTTTACCCAGTGCTAGTTTTGCAGTTCGTTAGTCAAATGCAATATCCAAAACAAAATTTTCCCTTACACTTTCAACTTTATATATCATTTCTTTTTTTAAAATGCAGTACTTGCAACTTTTGCCACTTAGTGTTTAGTAAGATCACGGAAACGCAGCACAAAATGTGGATAAATGATTTCAGCCTATATGCAAAACAGGAGTTACTCAACAAAAGAAAACTAGTCAATGTTTATGCATCCAGTAACGATAAACAAAATCGCGAGCTCAAAACTGAAGAAACTGTCAAGAGCCTTCTTGTTTCAATCCATCAACAAAAGAAAAACAACTGAACATTGCATTAAAATACTTGCAACATTCCGTAAACCCTACACAACTAAAAACCAACAGATTGACACAAACAAACAAAACATCACCAAATATTTCATGGACCAAAAAACAATATCTGCACATAATCTAGTCTCCTAATTATGAATTAAACATGTTGATCCTAAGCTGCAATTCATTTAGTTTTTCTCATCTAAAGACTAAAAGCGCCACTGAAACACATACAAAAAATAAATACTACGTAATAAGTAAATAACACAATGAATGAAGATCCTACCAAAATACTGAAAAAACACAATCACCTCAAACCCTAAAAATTCTCATCAAAATCAAAACCCCACAATCTCTACAATCATAAAAAATATACCTTCCAACGAAGTCCTTAAGAACCTGTTCCGTCTTCTCACACTTCCTAATAAACTTCCCATCCTCAACTTCCTCCGTCCTACACTGCGACTTCACAATCCTCCTCGTCGAACATCTTTCGGCTGCCACCGATTTGGTCCCCGGTGATCCTAACATCGAAATCGCTTCGGAGGAACGCCGACGATCGGCGCCGTTGTTCCCCGGTTCGTCGTCTCGCCAAACCCAACCCATCGTTTCGAAATCCGTAAAATCTTCTGGAGCTAATTGTTTCTTTGAAAACAATCCACACAAATCTCGTTCCAGAGCGTCAATTGGTTTATATAGTTTGTAATGATGGGCCGCGGGATGAGGAAGTGTTTGGGCTTTGTGGGCTTTGGCAGCTGTAGAGATGAAACGTTTGGTAGTTTCGTTTCTTATTGCTCAAGTAAAGTTCGTATAATGTTTTAAAAAATCATAATATTTATTACATAGGTTTTGTGTTAATGTAATAAATAAATAAATTTATTAAAAAGATTTTAGAATATTCATCATGGATTTTGACAATATATCTAACCTAAGAAGAAAATAGATATTCACCAACTTCACCAGACACCAGAAACTTCTGAATAACCGAGGCTGATTATGATTTTATTTCAATCCATTTAGCCATGTCATTGTTTATGTCCTCAATGAAGCATTTTTTTTTTCTGAAGTTGAGATTCAAAGAAACTTAAATTCATGGAAAGTATAAATCCCTAGCTAATGCCAACAACAATACAGCCGAGTTAAAAGTTGTCACGTTAAGTCTACTCAGGGCTCTGGCATAGCCACCTGACTGCGTTCGATGCTGAAGGTCACTCTAACCCTCCCTTTGACCGCGGAAAAATGGGCTCAGAGAAAATAAAATGGAAATTTTATTGAAGATTTCCATATATGCAAAGTTGAATGGAAACTTTAGTACTCGCTTCTTTGTTATTTTCTTGATTTATTTTTTCAATGCACCAAACATTCAAGCTCATTATTTCATAATATTATATTTCAAAAGATTTTTTCATAATATTATATTTCAAAAGATTTTTTCATGAACCAAACGGAATTTGTGATAAGAATGTGGAATAGGACTTTCTCTACAAATGTGGTTTTTTCTTTTTATCACACACCTTGCATTGCAGTGATTTTTTTTAAATATAACAATAAGGTTGAAAAGATCAAACAAAATTATCACACTGTCACATTCTTGTCTGACAAATCTTATTTTTAAATATTCGATAAGTCCTAGAACCACAAACTATCGCATTCAGGAAAATGGGGATAAAGTAAATGTATCATATGCCCGACCAATAGCACTTCGAGTGAAGCCTCGCATTTCACACTGTAATGTATACAGAGTCATACATTATTGTCCCCGTCTAAGATGTGGTGTGATTCTCAAGTGTAAAATTTTTCATTATAATGAGTTGGCGAGTAATACTTATACTGCAGTCTCTCTCTACAATGATCATGATAAGTGCATTTAGAGAACACACAGCTCTTATATTTTATGTTTGAATCATTGATTGTTTGAATACGAATTCAAACAACGAAGTCAAATCGCTCGCGTAAAAAATTCCAAGGCCTTAATTTACCGAATTTTCGACCAACACCAAGATTGGTCCTGATATGATTTACAAGTTTCTGTAATCTTCCTTTGACTCATCGGCACAGGGAAGATCCGGAGGGAAGATCCGGATTTTTTCCATTTTTTTCATACACCCTACTGGCCAACGTACTCTAAAACTTGTTGGGAGATTTCAATATCTTATTGTTATTTCTTGCGCATCCTCAAAGAATTAATCTTCAGATTCATGAATTATGATGGATGATCCAGTTTGTTGCATGTTTCAGTTTAACGCTGTCTCATTTATTTTTAGACAAGAAGAATTAGAGTGAACTATTCACCGTCAAATGCAAAAATGATTAGCACATTTAAAATAAACAGTACTCCATGAAAGTTGCATCAATGGGGTATACGAAATGCCACCTTTCAAATTCAGGTCGAGGTTTGTGAATGAAGCTGCCTTCGAGCGATGATGGTTGGGACAAATGACCAAACCCCACCCCACAAATCACTCCATGCGCATCTCCCTTAAGTATCTTTGTATACCCTTCTCCAGCTTCCTCTCCCTTCTTAATTTCGTTTGATCCACCGTGACTTTCTATAACTAACTTCCTGTTCTCCTCCATTTCTTTCTCTCATCTTTAAATTAATACTCCCCTTATCTCATATTTTTCTTCTCATTTTCTTTTTGGACGTCTCAAAATACACTTCTCATTTCTTAAAATTAAATTTTTTTCTCTCACATTTACACACTCTCTCTAATTTATTCACTTTCCACTCATTATCTTTTTTACTTATCTCACATAATATTTTTTTTCTTAAAATTTGAATCCAAATACATCTCTCACCCATTTTATGTAGTTGTTCACTTGTCTGTCAGACTTCTGCCAGTCAAACTATGGCTTGACTTACTCTATCTTTCCTACTTTTTTTTCTTGTGTTTGGTACTGAAATTTTAACATGGATGTAAATTGTACACTAAAACCCTAGCTTAAATGCCCTGCCCTTTCCCTAAGCCCTGCATTCATGTCGTGTAAATTCGAGACAAGCAAACACATGTTTCAGTTAGAAAGCACTCTTTTAAAGCACACTCAGAAACATTAGCCATCTGATACTGATGTGTGTCAGTCACATCTCTATCCCTTTCGTTCCCCTTGCTTTCTGGTCTCATCGGTTTCCGTTCTCTCCCCTCTCTCTACCCGCTCTCGCTTTTCTAGTCGCCCCCACAAGCACACACCCAGTTTGGTTTTTGTGCCATTTTTGTTAAAACGCGTGCTGTTGAATTCCTCTTGGATGACGTCACTACCCACTATGTTATCTTGCTGTTCCAGTGATGATTACCTCTCAACCCTAGTCTTCAAAATTTGTTGCCTTTTTGTGTTCAACACATTCTGTCTGCTACTTATCATAAGATTTGTTTTTTCATAGGTTTGTTTGTTTGGTGTTATTTTTACCTATATCATGTACAACAATATATATGTTCAAATCGAGCTTTCTTCACCTGATTCAATGCCCTAAAGAAGTTAGAAGTTTCAATGTGTCCGTAACAATCTCTGATGTAAAGGTCAGCCCTAACCCTAATTATTCTTTGCATATGGTTTCTCATGAAGCTATACAGAGTCCTAAGAACTGTCCTCTCTAGAATGTTAAATATATTTTCTCTAGTAGTTTGGACCGAAACCCTGACACGGAACATAATATGTTACTCAAAGGTTTTACATGTCAGAAAAAGTCTCTGAATTATCACATAGTTTAACCTAGATAGGGTTGGTTTACATGTTTTTATATTTTGAGAAAGACTCAGTGGGGTCTGTTCTGTTAATGAGTACGGAGTAGTTTGTATAGTTTCCATGTGTATTTTAATTTTGTTAATTTCCTTGAGAACAATCAGACTGTTCGCTACTGTAGGCATGCACATCATTTGATCCACCATTTATCATAGAGTCTCTCCATGTCCCGGTTTCAACACTCTCCGGGCCTTTTTTTCCCACTAGCACTATTAACCTTACCCTTCAGACTCCTTTGCTCTTCTGTTAGCTCTCTTTGCAGCTCTCCTATAAATGTGTGCGAATGCACAGGAGGCTCTCTCTCTATCTCTTTCTCGCATCATTAGGTTTTACATCCTTTTACCCTAAATTTCCACGCGCTAACATTTATATACTATTCTTTCCATATATAAAATATAGTGGTCACCTTGAGTGGTGCTTACCACCAAATGAGCTTATGATTATGATTGCTCACTAGTCGGCTTTTATATGCTTCATTATTGTAATTTCTTTCTCCAAAACTTACATTTTCTTCTTCTTCGCTACCCCTCTGCTTAATTGTACCTAGAAGAAGCTGAAGTGATCAGTTATATATAGTCCAAGGGTTTCACTAGGATGGATCAGTCTATTGAATCATGCATCCCGCCGGGTTTTCGTTTTCATCCCACAGACGAGGAGCTGGTTGGCTATTACCTTAAGAAGAAAGTTGCAGCACAGAAGTTTGATCTTGATGTTATTAGGGACATCGATCTCTACAGGATCGAACCATGGGACTTGCAAGGTAAGAATATAGAGTGCACGATCGATCTATGAGATGGGCATAATTGACTAGCTAGGGGCCATATAGCGTCACCACATGCCATCTGATACTTATACGAATGTTTCTCCAAACTGATGGATACTTTTATTTGTGTCTCATATTGATCATGGACTGTGCAGAAAAGTGCTGGATAGGATATGAAGAGCAAAATGAGTGGTACTTTTTCAGTCACAAAGACAAGAAGTATCCTACAGGAACGAGGACTAATAGAGCAACCATGGTCGGGTTCTGGAAGGCAACTGGGCGGGACAAAGCTGTGTATAATAAAAGAAAGCTCATAGGCATGAGAAAAACCTTAGTCTTTTACAAAGGAAGGGCACCTAATGGACAGAAATCAGACTGGATCATGCATGAGTACAGACTTGAAACCGATGAAAATGGACCTCCACAGGCAAGTGCTTTTCAGCATTAAAACCATAACTCTCACTCGCATATGCCACTATAATAAGCATGCTAGTATGCACATTGTCGAAGAGTGACAAAGTTGATTTGTGAGCTTTTTCTTGTTTTCCCTCTTTTTCATCTTGTCCATTATTTTGCCTTCAATCGCCCGAGTTCATTTGATTAACTTTTTTCACTGAAAATGGATAAACTGTTCGGACAGTTTGGTAAAAATTAATCGATAATGGTGACACACTTTCAAGTTTCTTGGTAATCTTCAGTTTGACATATATATTTCTGATTCTTTGAGATTTGCATGCGGTACTTAACCAAAAATAAGCATTTACAGGAAGAAGGATGGGTAGTATGTCGAGCTTTCAGGAAGCGAACAACAGCCAGCAGCCAAACCAAAAGCATCAATAATGGACCAGCATGGAATTCATCAGCATATTTTTACGATGACTCGGGAGGTAGCAGCTCAGTTATTGATAGTCCACTTGAATACATCACTAGGCAACATCAACTACAACAAAATCAGCCTCTTCAAAGCACCACCAGCTTCCTATCACAAAACTTATTCTGTAAACAAGAGCTAGAACTCTCAGAGCATAATGCTATCAACGGAAAAAACAGCCTCATCAACTCTAACGATCATCAATTTGTACAGCTACCGCAGCTGGAGAGCGCTTCACTCCCCATGCTGAAAAGACCAAACTCATCGATATCATCTCTCTTATCGGACGACATTGATCAAAGTAAGAAATATGAAGCATATTTAAGTAACAACAAGGTGGCAGATTGGACAACCCTTGACAAGTTTGTCGCATCCCAATTAAGCCATGGAGATAATTTTGAAACCATTGATCATTTAATAAGTAGCCGAATCATTCCAGAAGGATTTGGCACAATGCATCACGATGAGGCTTTTCTATCGATGATACAGAAACGGGGATAAGCTGATTGTTGATGGTGGTGGGACTAATGGGTTCTACTAGGGTTCAAATAGTATATTTACCCGGATTCTGATCGATAATATTAGGTTATGCCATATCTGAATGCTGATGAAAGTGTGCTGTTGCTTCTTGCAATAATTCAATTTGATGTTGAAGAAAATTCATATTGAGCATGATAGAGAGTTCTGTAAATATTTTCTCCCTGATAATGGCCAAGTTGTGTGAGATGTGAGATATGTGATTTTATACTTCCAAGGGTTTGTATTGTTGTTCCCTGTTTAGTCACTTCTGGATTTTCAATTTGAAACTTGATGTTTATTTTCTAATTGCTGGTTGTGAACTGCACAGTACGTACATAAAGTCAATGTTGGTTTCATGTTTATTTCTGGTGACGAAACTGAAAGAATGAAAGATGAGTTGTACCGTCCCTACTTTACAATCTAACTACACTCCCACACAAAATGCGATTATTGCATGACTTTCCTTTTCATTTTTCAAATACAATATCCATGCTCGCAAAGATGCATACATATATATACATCAATAAAATCTATTGGTGTGGTAAAACAAATATGAGAAGAGAACTTTTTCTTATTTCTGGTTGGTGGTGTTATAATGGTATATGCTTAAACACTGATGTGCGTAAAAAAAGTGTTTTTTGATCATTAGATCTTCAAAATTTGATGACATTTAAAAGTCATAATAAACTCCACACAGTATATAGTGTTTTCGGAACCCTAAAATGTACATTGTTAAGGAGAACGAAATCATCAAATATTGAATTACACATGAGTCGAGATCAGTAATAATAAGATCTGTCTACCTTTAACAAAACATATTTTTAGTACATTTTAATACATGGTAACGGTTGATAAATAATTGAAGGAGAAGTAATGTTTTACACAAATATTGAATTCTTCTCACGGTAGACTAATAATGTGTATATTTATCACAGTACAATATGTGTATTCGCCTACACATTGTTAAAAACTCACGCTCGATAACAAAAGTATACTTATATACCGTATACTCTAGTAAATTCAGTGGAGGATTTATTACATTTTAGTGACTAGGGCTAGCTTAGTAACAAATTAATATAAAGATGAAAACTTATATACACTTGATTCATTTGCATTAAAAAAGTTGTGTATGTAATATATTTAAACTAGCAAACTCAAAGATCACTCGGCAAATCCTTACATTTGGGGATTGTTAACATCAAGTATTTAAAAGAATTTCTTATCTCAGTATATACTAGACTTAACTAACTTACCATTCAGAAACAAGCGTATACACAAAAAAAATGTGTGTTGGTGGGCCCTAGATATGTCAAGCATGGTGAGGACAACATGGCCTTTGCTAGGGCATGTTTTGTCTAACAAAAGCTTCACGCATATACAAACTCGCCAGCAAAAAAATCAAACTAGTTAAACACTCTCTTACTGCACATATCTTTGTTCACAAAACCCCTATCAATATCTCTAACTATAAAGTGTTGTGTTCCGAAATGATTTTTAACTGTGGTAACATGCATAATTATTCACAATAATCATGCTAGAATTAGGTTTTTTTTATAGCTGATCTATGCTTGCTGCATAGCATGATTAACATCACTACACATTTTCTTCTATCAAAAAAAAAAAAAAAAAAACCCCAAAGATAAACCCCTTTTCTATTTATTATATTAACCTTTTTCTGAATGTCATCAGTTCATCTATTAAATGGTCGGCCAGCCCTAAGGCGCCCCGTAGAAGAGCTATCAATGATGCATCCGTTTCATCATTATAACAACCGAATCGACCTCCGTTACGTTACATTTTTATACTGTGTGAATGTGGTATCTTGTAGAAAACGCGTTATACTTCTATCATCAAGCTTTGCCAAAATGTTGTATGCGAATTCGGAAAATGGGAGTAATCATCACATGTGTGGGATTCATTTTGGCGAAAAGTGAGAGCCAAGAAGCCACCACACTGTTGTTGGGAATAGTTGAGTTTGTTGTTAGTGGACTTCTGCATGTTCTTATCATTCAATGAAAATGATATTATGCGATTGGTTGGGTGGCAAAAGAATATAACTAAGATGTAAGCCATTGCTAGAGAGACACATATAGGTACCTTTTAGGGTTTTATAAATGTGAAAAGTTGTGGGCAAGAATCCAGAGTGATGAAGAGAAGGATTAGTTAGCAATTAAGTGAAGGGTTGGAGCTCGAAGCTTGTTGAGTGCCAAAACAATAATGATAGACATAGCACGCAGCAGCACCAGCAATGCTGTACGTACGAACCCTAATGTAAGTTTGTAAATAATTTATATTTAATATTATTAATCGTTGTTAAAATGAGATTTAAGGAGAACAGAATCAGATCTGGTGCAGCCACGCAAGTAGCTGCACCATTACTTCTTTCATCTTACGACATCATTCAACTCAAAATCTGATTTTGACGTAAACTAGAAAATTGTAACTAATTTACATCGAAATCACATTCTAAACTGAAGAGTTCCGAACACGGATGCGAAGTTACGGTTCAATTTAAAATAATAATGAACAAAACAGATTTGTCCTTTCCTGCTTAGGGGCTTGTTGTGAACACATTACTTGTTCGTTGCAAACGTTCTATATATTGTTGGAAAGCTGATTCAAAGAGCTACAATTATTTAGTTTACGTCAAAATCAGATTCACACTCGAAAGATGCCGAAAAGGGATGCAAAAATACGGTGCTGCGAGTGGCAGCGTAATACCAGATCAGAATCCAAGATAAATATGTCATTTTGATTCTAAACCTCTAGGATTAATCTTTGATCAATGTACTTATTCATTGATCGATCATCTTTACGTACCAGGCAATACCATCATATAGTTCGGGTAAAGATCAAATACTTGCATG
>JAWWMW010096289.1:0-11303 GCA_035048345.1 Echeveria elegans
TCATAAAATGTGTTTCATGTATAAAATGACAATGTGAGTATAGGAAACGACCAATTTTATAATGTAAAATTGAAGTACACAAGCAAATAGGTGTGTTAACATTAGACATTTACGACATCGATCACTTGACTTTAGTAAATTAATTCGAAAAGAGTCGTGATCAAAAATATTTTATTGAGGATCAAGCGTTGGTGAAACAAGCGAGATACATTATTGAATTAAAAAACGAGGAGGAAATACTAAATTAATCAACGTCGATATCGACAGGTTCCTCCATTGGTTTACAGAATTCCTTGATCACTATCTTATGGACTTTAACCCATTTCACTCCCGAGTTCACTTCCTTAGATTCCACATTCTTGGTTGTGCTAAAATCCATCTTATTCTTCTCTTTTCGCGGTGACCGGTTAACTGGTTCCTCTTCAGTGTCTTCCTCAAATGGATCCTCATCTTTATCAGAGTACTCAAGTGGCTCTGCTACTTTTGCAAGCATGCGCAATTTCTTTAACATCCCCATATCAAGTTCTTGACACTCCGCCAAGTAATTAGAAAATCGAAAATTACAAATTTCCGCAATGAAGGTTATAAGCGAAGTACACCCAACATATGAAAGTTTGGTGTAGTTGCTTTACATGGCTCGAAACCTTTCAGAAAAGACATCGAACCAATTGATTGGTTCCAATTGCTCAAGTGCCCACATGATGTTCAGGTCGTCTTTAGAAACGACGTCAACTGTTTCGGGACTACAATTAATCCCGGTTGCAATCAATCGATGTGCAAACCTCCAGGAGGTACTCAAGATTGAGTAAGGAGAGGGGCATTCGCAGATGAAGTCCCTCCTTGTGAGGTCTTTCCACATACTTATCCTTTTTGCTCTGTGGCCAAATATCATATTCCCCATTCTGGGAACCCTAGTAGCTTGCAAGCCTCATTTCTTGTCCAATAGAAATGTTGTTGATTGATGGTGAATTTCCATCCACTGTAGTCACTGTGGAATCCATCGGCATCATGGACTTCAATTGTAGAGAGAAACTCATACACTAACTCCTTGTAGGCGGGCAAACCAAAAATGGTGTCGGCATTGAGTGATGCACGATGAAATAAATCGTATATCCATGCTTGCACCCCAATTTGAGAAAGAGTGACATCGTGAATGGAGAGAGAACTCACCATTGGCTTAAGACACGAACCATCGTTGGTAAGGTTTTCCCGACGAATTGCATGCTCTTCATTATCAAAGTGTGGTTTGGATGAAGGAATATATTCACGGTGGTATTCAACCGGAGTTTGGCGGTGTGGAAAGGTTATGGAATTCTTTGTGAGAAGGGAAGATTGAGATATTTTGATAGAGTAGAGAGTGTTTGTAGTGTTTGGAAATCTGATTTTTGATGATTTTCACAACAGTGCAAGCCATGTATTTATACAAAAATCTGATTTTTTTTGTAACCCCCAAATGGTTAATGTAGAATGTGAGAGGTTTTTGAAGTTATTACCCATTTTTAAGTGCTTATAACTCCTCCCTATTCATTCCTTAGCCCCTTTGTATTTAGATAGGTTTAAATGACAGATTTTAATCATATGTTATGAATGCAAAACCCTAGGAGAGTCACTTCTCAATTTTTTTGATTTTAATTGCCTAAGGAAATTTCGGACATGCGGCTCACTCGGTCGAGTAGAGCTTTTACTCGGTCGAGTAACACTCGGATGGACAAGGGTAAGTTACTCGGTCGAGTGATGCATGAGCTCGTTCGAGTAGGTCTGAGGAGTCTCACTCAGTCGAGTAAGTGCTTTACTCGGTCGAGTGGCACAATGAAGTTTACAGAACTTTTAATTTTTTGCGCTTTTTGGATTATGAACGTCGAATTTTACGCAGTGTAGTGCGGTTTTGTGCATTGTTGCATAAGTTAAACACATAGTTTCAAAATTAATAATACTAAGTTCTTTCTAGTTCGACTCTTCCTAGCTCGACTTTCTTTCTTCGTTTGGTTCCCTGAGCGTCCTTTTGGCATTTCACGTCCATCCTTTGAGCGAAGGCTTATAAATCCAAATTTTCTTCCTTGAGTCATACCGTTCAAATTCATTCAAAGTTTTCATATCAAGCTCGTGAAAACCATCATTCCGACACCTAAAGCTCCATGATTCGAACTGAGCTAGGCATGTTATCAGAGAGTCGCATCCTAAAGGCATAACTCTATCATTGAGGCTTGCCATCCTTCTGAATCTTTATGTTCTCACGAGAAACCAATCTATTGGATGTTCCATGTACATGTAGAATGGGATATCCAAATCCTCAATTGTTACTCTACTAGCTTCATCAATTATAGGGTTTATGTGTGTCGCTATCAATTGATGAATATATACCCACAATCCTTTTCGGATACATATAGGTGAGCAATTCGGACTGTAAACCTCCATCTCTGTCAGCCGCTTCCATAAGAGATTTTTTTCCTCTTCCGTGCAGCGTGGCACATCCCCTATTTTGTCCTTACTCACCAAAAGAAATTCATGAATTGTATTTGCATCGGTGATAACCATGGTATTGTTTATCGAATAAATCCATTTATCATAAGAGTAGTCCTTACCAGCCCCACGGAAAAAGGTTGCAACAAATTCAACTACCAACTTGTCGTAGTTAGGACATGACATGAGTGAGCTCCAATAGGTAATCTGACTTCGTTAAAAATCGAATTGACTTTATCAAATATGCCCAACTCACGCATGGTATCAAGATAGGGAGCTAGAGGACATACAATTTCTTTCTTCGTTGGTCCTAAAAGAAGGTTCGCTCGTAGTTCTTCTTTATGTACCATATCCGTCAAGTAGACTAATACGGGGTCGAACCAAAATTCTGGCTTATCATTGCGTTCGCTCTTGGGTTCAACCTTGATTTCTTTTCTTTTGCTAGAAGTCGCCATGGCGTATGATCGTCGTGAATTTTTGGGTGAATTGTGTAAGAGTTTGAATATTGGAGAGGAAGGTGAAGATTGAGCTTGACAGCAAAGATGGGTATAAATAAGAGTGAAAAACCCTAAGGGTTTTCACGTGTGTCATTTTTTTTAAATTTAAACATTCAAAACAAAAATGCAGAAATTAAATAAATACTTACTGGCCTATATTAACGTCCTGGCAAGGACGTAGCCACGCTTTCTTGTAAGAAACAGACTCGAGAAGTCCTTTGCTAGGATCCCTTCTCGAGAGGATATGTGAGGGCATGATAATTACGGGTCGTGAAGATCTAGTCTTTCGACTAGAGAGCTTCGCCTTTCTCCCATGTAGGCTTTCAATCGGTGTCCATTGATTCTGAATATGTTTCCATCTCTAGTTAACAATTCCACGTGTCCGTCATCAAAAGTTCTCGATACTTTGAATAGCTCTCACCATCTAGAACGTAGTTTTCCTAGAAATGGCTTCATCTTAGTGTTGTACAAAAGTACTTTGTCTCATTCTGAGAAAGTCTTTTCCACTAGTTCTTGTCATGCCACTTCTTGGTCTTTTCTATATAAAGTCTAGCGTTTTTATAAGCATGGAGTCTCATTTCGTCGAGTTCGTGGAGTTGAAGAATTCGTCTTTCTCCAGTTGCTTGGGCATCAAAGTTTAACTTTTTAATTGCCCACATTGCCTTGTATTCAAGCTCGATTGAGAGGTGACATGGTTTACCATAAATGAGCATGTATGGTGACATCCCGATGGGTGTTTTGAAAGCTGTTCTATATGCCCATAAAGCTTCATCAAGTTTCGATGACCAGTCTTTCCTTGATCTGTTTACTGTCTTTTCTAGGATTACCTTGATTTCTCTGTTCGAGACTTCAACTTGACCGCTTGTCTGAGGGTGGTATGGTGTAGAAATCTTGTGATACACTCTATGTTTCTTCAACATCATTTCTTCAATTTTATCATTGCTATGTTTTTCTTGGATGGCGATGTGCAACGATGGGATTTGCAGTTCAAGTGACAGCACTGAGTATACGGAGCTGTTTGAGTTGACATCTTGTACGTTGTTCGATATGCCCACAATGCTTCCCTAATCTTCTCATGCCAATCACGTTCTAATTTTCTGACTATTTTCCTCAGGAGGTTGCACAATATCTTTATGAAGTCGACAACATTCTCCTTCTTGACTTCCCGAAGCGTTACAACTTCTACCCACTTGGAGAAGTAGTCGGTTGCAGCAAGGATGTACATGTGTCCATTGGATGCCTTTGGATTCATTGGTCCCACTACATTGAGTCCCCACGCTTCAAAGGGTCATGATGCAACTTTTGGATGCAGAGGTTCCGGCGGTTAATGTATGAAGTATGCATTGAATTCACATGCATCACATTTCTTTGCGAAGTCCATAGAGTCTTGAACTATAGTTGGCCAGTAATACCCCATCCTTTTAATGTGATCATGTAACTTTGGACAAGATTGATGAGCACCACAAGTGCCAGCATGAGCTTCTCGTACGACTTCTGCAGCTTCTTCTTCGCCCAAGAACCACAGTCATTGACCATGGAAGGAGCGTTTGTATAATGTCCCTTTGTCATGGATGAATCTTGGAGCACGTCGTCGTATTTCCACCTTATGTCTTTGCTCGACAGGCAATTTTTGATGATATAAGAAGTCAATGATGGGCTGACGCCAATCTTCTTTGTCAACTTCACATGCATGCACCATGTTTGATGAGTCTTCGTCTTCTTCACCTTCTTCTAGTGGTGGGACTACCCATTGGTTGCAGATTAGCAAGTGTGTCGGCCAACTTGTTGGCAGTTCTCGGGACATGTCCTATGTTGATGGAGTCGAACTCGTTGAGAAGTCGAGTCGCATGTTTATAGTAAGGAATCAAATCATCCTTCCTGACTTCATAATCATCAAGCACTTGGTTGATTATTAATTGAGAGTCTCCATAAATATCCATTTTGGTACTGCCTATTTCTTTCGCCATCTGAAGTCCCAGGAGGAGAGCTTGATATTCCGCCACATTGTTTGAACATAGCTGAGTGAGTGTGAATGAGTATGGGAAAAGATGACTCTAAGGTGATACCAATACAACTCCAACTCTTGGTCCATCACGTCTTGCGGCCCCGTCAAAGAATATATGTCATGGTGGTAGTACTTCAACAAAGAATATGTCTTCACCTGAAAGGTCCACGAAAAGCTCCAACTCATCAGGAACTGGGTGATCAGCAAAGAAGTCTGCTATAGCTTGTTCTTTTGTAGTTTTCTGAGGCACGAACACCAAGTCGTATTGTTTGAAAAGTACCGCCCACTTTGTCAGTCGTCCCGATAAGACAGGTCTTGAGAGTATGTACTTGATGGGATCAGTTTTGGAAATCACTTTTACTGTGTGTGCTTGTATGTAGTGCCTCAATTTTTATACTGCAAGTACTAATGTAAGACATATCTTCTCGTTTGGAGAGTAGTTGAGTTTCGCTCCAACCAGGGTCCGGCTCAAGTAATAGAGTGACATTTCCTTGTGCTGATCTGTCTCCTGTGCGCACATTGCCCCAAGTGAATTTTCTTGGGCAGTGATGTAGAGTATCAGTGATTTCCTAGAACCGGTGCCCCAAGTACTGGTGCAGTGGACAAGTACTTCTTTATGTTTTGAAGGCTCTGCGACATTTCTCATCCCATACGAATGGAGTATCCTTCTTCATGAGGCGACTGAATGATTGGCAACGTCCTATGAGGTTGGAGATGAATCTTCGAATATAGGTCAAACGTCCTTGCAGTCCGCGCAACTCTTTCAATTTCTTTGGCTGTGGTATCTCCTGGATGGCTTTGATTTTGGTTTGGTCAATCTCGATGTGTGACAACGAAACTAAGAAACTTCCCCGATGTAATGCCAAATGCGCATTTGAGTGGATTCATTTTGAGTTGGCATTTGCAGAGTCTTTCGAATACTTGACGAAGGTCTTGGACGTGCATGATCTGCTCTGGTCTTGGATTTGACTACCACGTCATCAACGTAGCATTCTATTATTTTGTGCATCATGTCTTCAAAAATCTTCTGCGTTGCGCGCTGTTATGTAGCACCAGTATTCTTCAGACCGAATGGCATAACTTTGTAATAGAAGATTCCTTTGTGTGTTCGGAATGCCGTAGCGTCTTGAACCTCAGGCGTCATGTATATCTGGTTGTACCCAGCTGTGCAATCCATAAAGGAAAGAGCTTCGTGGCCAGTGGTTGCATCTATCATGAGCTCCGTGACTGGTAGAGGGAAGTCGTCTTTTGGGCAGGCTTCGTTGAGATCTCGAAAATCCACGCATACTCGTAGTTGACCATTCTTCTTTCTTACTGAGACGATGTTGGCTATCCATGTTGGGTATTTGACTTCACGGATAAAGTTCGCATCGATCAGTTTGTTTACTTCTTTTTTGATTTCGGGAACCAACTCAGGTCTGAAGCGCCGCTGAGCTTGTTTCTTGGGTTTGACGCCCTTTTTGATTGCAAGACGGTGTAATGCTATTTTTGGATTCGGTCCTGGCATCTCAATGTAGTTCCAAGCAAACACGTCTTTATGCCCGCTTAGTAGTTGGAAGTGCTTGTATTTTTCTTCCTTCTACAAGAGAGCGCTCACGTAGATGTGACGTGTGTCTTCAGGGGTTCCGAGATTCAGTTCTTTCAAATCATCAACAGTTGATTGCCCCTGTCTTCGAGCACCTCCGGAGCCTGATCAGCCTCTACTTCTTCAGCGACATTGGGAATTTCTTCGGCCGTGACATGATATGATGTTGTCACTTCGTACTCTGCATTTTCCTCCTCTTTGACATATTTTTCTGCTTTTAAGGGCGACCCCAGGCGGTTGAAGACAGATTTGGCGGGAGTGTTCAGGCGCGCAAATGCCGACGACTATTGATTTTGAGCAACATAAGGTGACTTATTGTTGCATCCTTCTTGCGGGCATTCCCTGTTGAACACTGTGAATTTTGTCCTTGACTGCAGGTTTTGTCGTTTCATTGGCACGTTCATACTATCAAACACCGAAGGGCGTCCTTTACTGGTAGGTGGTCTTATACGATCAAAGACAGAAGATGACTGTGGAGCTGAGTCGTCTTCTCCTCTATTGCCCTCAGCTTATTCTCTAGTGATTTGGTGGACACCTGAAGTGTCTTCTTTGCGTCGAGCCAAAATCCTGACAGGTGACGGACGTTCATAACCCAGGCAAGTATGCTTGCAAGTTGCCCCTTGTATTTGATCAATGGTATAAGCATGAGGTTCGATTACTTTTTCGAGCAGAGCCGACCTTTTAAAATCGTATCCAGATTTTTCCATTAGCTTATAAGCATTGGGATCAAATCTCCCTTCTATGCTTTGTTCCTCTTTAGACGATTCGGCTGATTGGAAAACAAACCCTTCAGGTGGTGAATTCAGAATTTGCGTCATATTTGCATTGGGTAATGGAACGACTACTTTTGCTATCCATTCCTGTTTGACCACTTTTTTAATCTCTTTCTGGTCTCTAGTGCTTGTCGCAGGATTCTGACAGTCATGGAAAGGGCTCTCTCCTGCCTTACGACGAAACTTGGGTATATACCGCAAGATAGGGAGTGCCTTATGAGGGGGTGGTCTTGGCTTCGGTGCGGGAGCGGTGACATGTGTTTTGCCTCTGGATTTCGATGCAGTTTGAGGCTTTGTCTCTAGTGCGCTTTGAGCTATTTCACGTCTCTCCTTGTTACTTTTTTCTCCAGTGGAGGCAACGGCTGACAGTAGTAGCTCATTCGATACACTCCCTCTTCAAAGAACTTGTCATCGGCGAAGAATGAGTTGGCCTTGGTAAATGGCTCAATGTCTTCGTTTATTTTTTTCTCGCCATTGCAGTAGTACTTTAGGCATTGGTGAATAGTTGATGCGACCGAGCAACAACTTAGAGGAAGTCTTCACATTAATGATATGGAAAAGTGTATCAGCGAGCAACTCTCCGACTGTTAGATTGACACGTATCATGCCAATTGTTCGGTCAGTTTTCAAGTTCAAGCCATGGATCACCAAGTGACTATCAAATAGTTCATCCATTGTGATCCCCACATTGTCCATGGTATCTTTTGGCATGATGTTCACTCCGGAACCTTCGTCCACCAAGATTCTCCTCACTTTTTGTCCTCGGATATAGCCTGTGACATATAGAGGCCTGTTTTGCGGCTTGGATCCAAGGAGAAGATCTTCATTAGAGAAGTTTAATGCCGCATTGCAAGAGGTGCACTTTTGGGCTGGCTTTCCACCAATTCCTTGGTGTTTTCGACAGTGTTTCCCACCGACTTTGGGTTCAGGAGTACCTGTGCTATTTGTGAGCGCGTCTCCTCTTGTAGGCTAAAGATTTGCTCCCATTCTTCATTTTTGGGGAGAGCTTCCAAGACGTCAAGTATCTCCGCGTCATCTTGAGGCTTTGGATGTGCTTCCGTGATTGGAACTTCATCATCTGATTTTTCTTCATCGTCATCGCTTATTGCCTCAGAAATTGCGTTGATGGCCACTTTGCTCAGGTAGTCTTCTGGAAAGAAGTCCCCGATAGTGATGGGAGCCAGCGGAATTTGTTCTAACAGGTCGATGGGCAGCACCTGTGACTTGATTTCTTTTTTCGACATCTTCATCCATTTAGCCTGGCGTGGCCTTCTCTTTGTCATCTATTTTTTCCTTCAATAGACGGGTGGTGACTGCGGAGGGATATGTTTTCTTGATTTTATTTGAGTCACAAGACTTCATCTGTCGTCGTCTTCATGCGGCAAGTGAGTCTTCCTTTGAAAGACAAGAGCGGCATCTTTCTTGGGCGAACACTGCCTGTTAGCTTCCTCGACTCAGCTGGAATATGTGGCTTTGACATCCATACTTTTACTGGTTCCATGGTGCCAAATTGAATTTCTCGTGCTTGGATTTGGGATTTCTTGTGCGAAACTTCACAATTTGCCGCGGACATGTGATTTGCTTCCACTGTTTCCTCCGTGTCTAGTACAGTTCTCCCCTCTTGTACTAATATCATAATGAGCTCTTTGAGGGTGATGCAATTTTCAAGATTATGGCTAACTAACCTGTGGTAGCAACAATACTTAGGGTCATTAATCTTGTTGACCTCATCTGGATGCTTTGCCTCCGACAGTTTGATGATGTCTTTCTGTAGCAAATCATCCAGCATACCCGAGAGATCTGAGTCGAGGAACGGGTACTTCTTTGCTTGCAGCTCTTTTAATGTGAGTCTGGCACGCTTGAAGTCTCCTGCAGCCACTTCTTTTCTTTTTTCCTGTTTGAATTTTGCAGAAATCTTCACAGGGGTCTCCGTGATGCTGACTGTCATGGGTTTCTTAGGAGCGCTTTTGGGGGTTTTTCTGTCTTTTTGTACTCCTTGTCAATGACCGCCTTTGTTGAAGTTGAATGACTCTTTCTGCGTCCATTCACAGTGATCTCCATATCATGGGCGCGTGTGGCTAACTCTTGAAAGCTTTTGGGCTTGCTACCTGTCAGAATATACAAAAGCTCTCAATTCATGTCGTCGATGCACATTTCTACGGCAGAGGTTTCGCTGATGCGGTCCTTGCACTCCAAACAGAGCGTTCGCCACCGGTTGATGTAGTCAACCACATGTTTCTCTTCCTATTGCTTCGTGTTTGCCAGCTCATTCATGCTGACGACGCGCCTTGTGCTATAAAATTGGTTGAAAAATTCATCTTTCATTAGCTCCCAGCTGTCAATCGACTCCGCATCCAAGTTAGTGTACCAGTCAAATGCAATGCCTTTCAAGGACCGGACGAACAATATCACCAACAGATCACCTTCTGTGCCGCCATTGCTGCAGGTTTCCACGAAGTGAGCTACGTGTTGCTTCGAATTTCCCTTTCCGTCAAATTATTGGAATTTGGGGGTTTGGTACCCTTGTGGCATGCGCAGACTGTCGATCCTCTTGCTGTACGGTTTGGTGTATCTTGCCCCACCGGATGGATTACCTGTCAGTTGGCTCCTGACCATTTTCTATCAGCACCTCCAGCTAGTTTTAATTACAGGCGACGTTGTAAGCTTTGATGATTTCTGCAGCGGTCACTTTGTCACTATCACCGTTTTTTGACGTGCTTACCAGAATGGTTTTGTCGAGCTTCTGCTTTCCGAGGCTGACAAGTTCTCTCTGAAGATCTTCAATCTTTTTGTTCTTCTCCTCATTGCCTTTCAAGAGTTGTTCGAGTATTCTCCTAATTTCCTGCATTTGCTCTTCCATGGTTGAAGCACCCACAGTTAGAACGGAAGCTTCACAACTGGGCTTAGACACTTCAGTCGCCCTTGGAGATGCCACCTTCGTGTTTGGCGGAGATGTTCGAACAATGATGGCTGAAACTGTCGCCATGATGGAGGAGATAGTGTATGTGCGCCCCTTTGTTGGCACCTTGGCAGCACACAGACTGGCAGCAGCTGCATTGACAGTCATCTTCTTCGCCACTGCTCGTGTACAGACACTAGAGTGTGACAAGTCGGCGGCAACGGTGTGTTGTGCTACGGCCGCGGCGTATGATTGCTTTGGGGTGGAAGGACTGCTTGACTGAGCAGATATTTCTTCCTTTGTGTTGTAGAGATGAGAGGTAGAGAGCTTCACGTAGGGTTCACCAATTTGTAAAGGTCCGAAATTCTATAAATGAATATAAAATCAAGGAGCAATATTTTCACTTGTTGCGTGTGCAATATAATCTCAATTTGATTCCTCTAATGCTAAGTTGATTGATTGTTGACTTTTATTTGACGTCGGCGAGGGTCTTTGTGACTTGTTCCCGTCCAGACACTGAAGAATTTGAGTGATGAGAGTTTGACACTTTCTGTCTGGCAGGCGGTGTTGGATGTTGCGCACTTGTTGACTGCTGGCTGACGAAAGTGTAGCACGGGGCTTGCTCCTCTCTTGCTCGGAATTCTTCTGAACTTGTGAATATTTTTTCCCATTGAAAGTGAAGATGGACTACTATTTATAGAAAACCTGGCGGGCCTGCGGTAATGAGCTTTTCTTATTGGGATGTAGTCTGGCCAAATAAGTTAGTCTTGGCCCAGTTTGCTTCTTCGGCCCAATCTTGTTTCTTCGGCCCAGGATTTCTTTAATTTATCGGACCGGATCAAATTTTATTTAAATTAATTAAATTGAATTAAAATTTTATATTAATTCAAAATAATTAATTTAAATTCTATTGCGGCATAAAATAAATTTTTAATACCTACACACCTTGTAGTAGTATCTCTTGATGTAACATTGACTCAAGTTGTAGATGGATTAGCGGACCAACATTTTCTAATCTGCAGTACAACGTTGGTTGATCGATCGTTAAGCCGCCACTCTTTGACATTTTGTGACTAATGTATCC
>JAWWMW010096309.1:0-11301 GCA_035048345.1 Echeveria elegans
CCGTTCTCTTGGGTCCGACACTAGGTCACCCTAGTTACTTACAAATATTTTGACTTGCGATAAAATACCCGCTATATCCCAGCTCGTCAGTCTACCATGGTCTTTTACTTCTTTGTAGCTATAAGAATTTGCTCAGGATATAAAGATAATCAATAAAATGAAGCCCTTGGTTAGCACTTCAACTTTTGTCCTGTTTCGCACCGCATTCCATCGGGACGACGACCTACACTTATTAACTATAAAATACAAGTCGAGATCTCTACCACCTTATCACGTTAAATTGACAATATAAGATCATACTCTCTCCATCTCATTTTATTAATCTCACATTTGTACTCTCTTTTCCATCATGAAAAAAATTAAATTCAGTCGTCACTGTTGAGCCAGCAGATAGTGTTTATATTTGACAACTTATCCAAGAGTCACTTGTATTTATATTTAATCATGCACTTTTCTCTACCCAACTATGGTGTAAATAAGAATCAAACTAGATTTGTCATTCATTCTCAATACACTCACCAAACTCATAGTTTTGCCATAATTTCGAGCATCAATATCTCATTTGATATAATCCATTTTTTACGTTTAAATATTTGATCCCATACTAAACCTTAGAAAAAAAATCCATGAATTGACTTATTCAGTTCAAAGCTTGGAACGCCTTCGAAAACGACTCACAAAATAGGGTGCATCATCATTTTCTTCCCCTAATTTTCCCAATAGCTTCATCAGTGTGAAGCCAAGACTGAACTTGGCATGAACTAACCTTCAATTTGTAACACAATTTCTGAAGAAGAAAAAAAAAAGTTAGTTGAGTATTGGTATGATGCACGTCTCGACTACAATTAGACAAGGAAGTAGATCTCTATCTAGTTAATGCCCTAGATCAAAGTTAGCTAAGCTAAAAGTATAATGTGATGGGAAGCCTCCTAAGGAGAGGTGGGATGCATTTATGTATTGTGTGATTCGAAGGTAATCAATGATTGACCTGACTGCGGGTCACACGTAGCGGCAGCAGCAGCATTAATCAATATATCTGTAAACTTAGCTTGATAAAGGTGGACTTTGTGTATAAACAAACTCATTAACTGTTAAACATCATGAATGTGTAGAACCAAACAAAATTAACTAAGAATTTATGCATACAGTAGTATTGTAGTATCGTCACATGCCCCTCGTTTTAGTTTAGTATGGCTACACCTAGACAAATTTGGTCCCTGCGTACCGTTCAAAGAGTTGAATTGAATATTTATAAAAATGAGGTCGTTGCAAAATGGGGAATAGTTATTGTCTATGACTAGTGTTGTGTATTCCTAGCTATGCTAGACACTTCCCAGGAACAATTTCTCAACTCAGAAATACAAGTTCTCTAATCTGTCCTTTTTGTACACTTTGCGAAAATATTAAACTAAGTCTAAAATACCTCAGTTTCAGTACAAACTACAGCAAGAAATTACCAGCTTAACACTGCTGCATACTACCCAATAACCTGAAATAACTTGATAATACCCTGTCTAATGTATCTTGTTCGTTAACAAACTTAAACTAATCAATAACAGAACGAAATAACCTGAAATTATAACATGTCCTAAGTTCTACCCTGTCAAGCAATTACAAGTTCAATAACAGACTAAAAAACTTAATGAAACTAGCTATTACAACTGCCTAAAGCAGTATAACATGTACAACACGTTATAATGTCAGAACCTATGCAAGAATAATACAAATAACATGTAAACTGATCTTGTATGTTAGATAACCTGACACTACCACTTTTAGCCTAGATAAGTACCAGTTCAGTTCAAGAACTATACAAAACTAAAGTAAACCATCTGTCCTAAAGCTTGATTTTAATCAAGACTCTAACACACCTAGAACAACACTGAAATTAAAGAAAGTAATGCGTTGACACTTTGTTTTTACCGTGGTTATATGACCCGAGGGCCTTTAATCCACGTTGAGCATCTAAGGCTCGGTAATCCACTAGAACTTCTTGTAAACTCAGTCCTTACAACACGCAAACAGCAGTGCACACAACCAGTGCAATCAACAGCAAAACAGAGAACAAATAAAGACTAAAAAACTTCCCTGAACACTGTTGAACTCAGTCTCAGAGTTCAACCTTGAACAGCACCAATCCGGCCGATTCTTACACCGCCAGGGAGCTCTCAACCGTCCTTCACTTTGTCTCAAAAGCTTGCTTATCAAATCAGTCGAACTCAATCTTCAGAGTTCACCCAAGCCACCTCAGATCTGTGCGATGCTTACACCAACATGAAGCTTGTAACAAAGACCTTCAATTCTCCTCAAATCAGCTCAGACAAAATCCTAACGTAGCAACCTCCAAGCTGAAGATTCTCTCCGTCACTCTTGGAACGTTTTGTGAAAACTCAGATATGAAGTCTTGATGTAAAAATGTGAAAACCTGAAGGGCTGGAAATGAACTGGTTGGAAATGAACTGGTTGGAAAACTCAGATAACGTAGCAACCTCCAACCTACAAAGACTCTCTCAATCATTTTCCTTTTATATCATGGGCTTGGAAATGGGCTGGAAATGAACCTGAAGGGAGCTTCATTTACCACAGAAACAAAAGCTTTTTGTATCGTATTCTAGAATTTAGGCCACTGCAGGTACATCTGTATGCAAGAAAGTGTGAACGAAGCTAGTAGGTGTCACCTATGACATAAGTTTTTATTCAGCAACAGGTCTTCCATTTTTTCCTTCTTGAAATTGGATATAATATACTGTACGACTGGGCTAGAAACCTGTCTGCTTTTTTTTCTTCTCCTTGAGAGTGGATATAGTATACTTTACTAACAGTGACTGATACTAGAGGTGGTAAAATGGGTGGATTGAATGGATTTGAATGAATTTTAAATGGATTGTGGATGAAATTGTCCAATCCATTTAGATCATTTAGTGTAAAAGAATGAAATGATTCAATTCATTTAATCCAACGGATTAGCATAAAATGCCTTAAATAATTTCTTAAATCCATTTAGTCCAATGGATTTCATTGATCCATTTATACATAAATGAATTTCATTAATCTGTTTATACTTATTAATGAATTTTATTAATTCGTTTAACAAATTTTTAATGGATTTTACTAATCCGTTTATCCAAACGGATTATTTTGCCACCTCTAACTGATACTCTTCTATAATATTCACAAGTAACTAGATCACATAAATTGTCAAAATATCAAAGCGTTAACAATTGGTTTTTATATAATACGGAGTACTATTTTCCAAACACAGGCTACAAATACATGAATTCGTTCCATAGAACAGCAACCATTTAGTCAGCAACACACTACCTCTTCACCGCCATGTCTTGCCCACATCACACACAATCAACATACTACATTGCAACTACGGCTAATGTTACCGCACACTTAGACGTTCGCCATTACCAACTTACGGAACCATTACATGCTCCTGTGTTCATTGAATAGGTATACTTAACTTCATGCTGTACTTTATGGGTAGTACAGTATATGTGGTCGGCATTAGTCATGGAATCTGACATTTTAAGTTATTTTTTGAAGTTAGTGTAGTCATTAAAATTTCAATTTTATGTGGAAAAATAAATTTAAATTAATTATTTTGAATTAATACAAATTTTAATTTTATTTAATTAATTTAAATAAAATTTGGGTCATCCCAAAGAATTAAAGAGATTTGGATCAAAGAAATGAATTTTAAACCAGCTAGCTCAAGTCCAGAAAGAAATTCATTACCAAGTCCGCTAAGTACCCTATAAATATAGACCTACAACCTCATTTTCATTGATTCTGAAAAGTTGAAAGATTCCAAGACGAGAGAAGAAAATTTTGCGCAACGCCTTCCACCTTCCTCCAGTCAACAAGTGCCCACGTCAAAGTAAGAACAAGTCAGTAATATTCTCGCCAAAACATCAACACAAATTCCACAATGACAACAAGAAGTCGTAGAATCAGGGAACAATAGAGATTGTAATAGCAACTTGCAAAAGCAGCAAATACAAGAAATATTTATCTCCCCTATTTTATACATTTATAAAATATTTGGATTACAGTTAGTAATCTGCTACTGAACCCAGTTTAACTATATATCACCCCAAAAAATCGAAACTAGAAGCCCGTGAATGGCTTTCCCGGAAAGATTGAACACAATTTCACCATCAAAGTGGAAGACCGGAGCGAAATGAAACAAGTCAGAAACAAAATCAATTATATGAGTAAACATTACCATGTCGGCAGCAGGAGAACAGTTTCCTCCAACAGCTCTTCCAGCAACTTCTGCTGTATGTGAATTCCAACTGTATTAGTTTTAATGAAGCCAGAATCCAGCCAACTTTTACTCGCCACTTCCATTCTTACCACTCTCTCAATCGCTAGGTTAACATTCATTTCACCCGCATCACCAGTAGGCAGCACACATCTCACGTTGTCTGCCATCCACCGGCTCATTGTAGCCCGCACATGATCTACGAGTACTGGCAAAGCAGTATCGTAATGCCCAGTACGGCTTTCTATATTTGGCTCTAGGTCATGCTGACTGATGTCCTTGAGAGCCTGATTGACACTATCAAATATAAGCTTTCTGTTTGATCTCCAGCACCTTAGCTTGGCCCCATGCATGAAATGGTTGGTTGCATTTGCATACTCATCCCTCAATAACGGATCCAGAGACATTTGAGCCGTATCGCACGAATCCATGCATGCATCAGCTGGCATACAATTGCTGAGTCCTACTGTTGATAACAGAACTTGCACTAAAATATTCCAATCTTTTTCTTCTTCTGGTTCTGAGCAGACCAAAGAGAGGTTTAAGGGACAGCCAGATGATGTTGTGTCAGCACATGAATTATTCCAGCACTGCGTTCGTGATATTGATTCAATAGGAGGTGATTTTCCAATCACAGGGGAATTGGTTTTGTAGCCAGACGTCTTCATAACTACTAATGGGAAAATATAAGGATGGTTAAATGTTAATGTACATTGCAATATCTACTAAAAATATTGTAGAGCTTAAACTCTAATACTATACCTAGATACTCAGAGCTAATAATGCCTGAAGAATCAGCACTTCTGCTTTCATCATCTCCAAACAAAGGTTCCAAGACTGAGTTTGGACTTGGTTGATCCTGGCTCTCCATAAGATTTCCGGCCATCACTGGCTTCGCCACCGACAATCCCATCTGAAAATTAAATTATAAGATGACCTTAGCTTCTATTGAAATATTTTGCTCGACTTCCTTGTATCTAATTAAGTACTTTTCTGAAATAGAAAGGAATGTCTCTTCAGATTTCTAGAAAGTGCTGAAGAACAAAGAACATAGAACATCACAGACATTCCTCTTTGGAATATTAAATTATTGTCCCCTACTGCATGCTTATAACTCCATTTTTAAAAGAAAACGCATCCATGTGTGGCTCTTCACGTCATCTATGACTATAATTTCCCAAAATATTCGGACAGAGGATTTAATAATTTGTAGTCCAAAAGCAGTGATTACCTCAAGTGGGGATGAGCCTCCTGCTACTGTTCTTTGAGTAGAGTAGTCTTTGTCAGATTTTTTGCCCCTTGCGAAAAATAAATTTGCAACCAATTGTTTTACACTGCTAGGCTTCTGAAGTTCCTTTTCAGGGGATTTTACTACTTCTGGATGTGACACTTCATCACTGACCCATTCACAGTTTCCACCAGCTGAAAGAGGAACAGGGTTTGACCTAATTAGACTTCTGGGAGAACACACAGCCGTTTGATCTTTCTTCAAATCTTGATTCAAGCTTAGTGCTGAAAAAATTAATTCTTCTTTGTTTTTGTGGGATCTTTTCCACTTCTTAATCTCAGAAATAGCAAGCATCTCACCCAAAGTATTAGAGCTATGACTACGAGCATGCCTTTTTCCTTGAGATTTTTCATTTAATCCCATTGCATTCCATCTTTTAGAAAGACGTTTTTTGGCCTCTCTAAAGATGGATGACTCTCGAGCACATGGTACACGACTGATGGATGATGAGCAACTAGCAAACTGATCCATATAATCCCAAGAGTGAAGCGAGGTTGATGAAATGGGCTCGCAACCACTACTAGTTGCATATTCAATTTCTGTTTTCTCAGGGGAACTTTCGTCCCCATTATACCCACTTGAGAGGGCAGAAGAAAGAAAAGGATCATCCCTATGAAGACTCCTCACACTTTCACGTATAATATTAGTGACCTCTTTTGCCATGTCTCTGGACTGTTGTGCTTCATGCGGCACTCTGCCCAAGAAACAGGTTTTATCGTGCAGGGTTCTGGGCAACATAGATGGTGATGTATACTCATCTCCAGTATTTATTGCCTTCTCTAAGAATGGCTTCAATAACACAATCCGAGTTGGCTGAGGATCATCATTAGCTTTCCGATTCGAAGGAATGGGAGAATCTCCATTGTTAGTTTTGTTCCACCCATTAGCTTGACTTATCTGTGCTGGTTTCGTGACCCATTTCTCAGTAATATTACTGGGAATCCTGTTGTAATCAGCTGTACTGGATGTTTTAAGAACAGTAATATGCTTCGTGCCACGTGGAGGGCATGTAGATATTTCATGTAGGTGCCGAGCAAACAGAGAATTCGGCTGTTGAAGGAACTCAACGAATAAATCCTTAGTGTAATTTAAATTCCCCAGTACACTATCAGATTCATCAGAACTATCTACATTTTCATTAGCTGGAAGATGTCTGGGATCAACATACTCGTGCCCAATAAATGCCACACCCTGCTCACTATTTTTTAGATGATACTGGTCACTAACAAACTCCTCCTTGAATGGCTCAACTTCACACGGAATAAACTTTCCAAATAAATCAGGCTCATGTCGTCGGGATGGCAGAGGTTCCTCAGACCCTATCATAGAACTTCGATGATCTTCTTTCCCTTCAGGAAACGTACTGATATGTCCTTTGGGAAGTGGGTCAAGGCCCATCAGTCTGGCAACTAAATTAAGCGCCGCATATCTAGCCACTACTTCTTTGGATAGTTCATTCTCTAAAAGAATCTTCATAGGTGTCCTACTACATGTTTCCCTAAACTGAGATAATATCTGCTGCCAAAACCAGAAAACATGAAATAAGAAAGTGAACCAAAAAAATAGAATGGATCATGCAATATCATCGATTATGGGATTTCGAGTATTGTTACATGGTACTTACTAGTTCATCTTCGTCGGATGACATAGCCAGGTCAGCCGGGCATCTTGGGAATGAGGAACCTGCAAGACAGAATTGTTAACTACATTTTCTGGTTCCTCATAATGCAGAAAATCTGAGAATCAAGGCACTACCAATACCAGCTAACAAGTCTAACTGACAAATTACAACAGTGTCATGTGAAGATAACACATAAACTGAGTGAATGCATTCTAGAGTTCGCAAAAGTTACAATAGGTGTCGAACTGATTTTCTCATATATATAATTGTGAAACGCATTACCATCAAATTGTGGTTTGTCCATGAGAAGCTTGTTTTTTACTGTGCTAACATCCTTATCAAACAAGGTAACCGCTCTCCCTGTGGGGTTTGAAAAGTCTCCTCTTCTGCGTTAACTCATATCTACACTTGGAGTACAATTCTGTTCTGCACACAGTGAAGCTTATATCAAATGCGTGCATAAAGTATGTGAGACTCAGTGAGAGCCAGGGGGTCCATCCCTTAAAACATATGAACCAACACTGATTCTAAACAAAAGCAAGAAAACAAACTCCTTAACAGTCATGAAATATAGAGTATGAGAAACATCTGACTCGGTAGGGTAGATGAAGAAAATGATATTCACATGAAACATAGCTTCAAGGGTTTTCACCTCCTTCATCACATTCAATATCAAAATCACCTAACTAGATGACTAAGAAGAAAGCTACATTAGACAAAAACACACTCAACACATGTGACAAAACATCTACATCTACATCAACACTTCAAATCTCAATGTTTACACGCCTTTCAATCATCCAAATACAGTAAACTCTCCAACCACAAGGCTGCCAAATCAAGTCAGTGGCTATAATTCAACAGTCAAAATTCCAGATCTACAGCTCCACACTTGCTGTAAAAGTAACTACGACGTTCCAGCAAAGCCAAACCGCGCAACAGCATACGAAAACGCAGATTCGAAAACAGACGAAATTCCAGTGAAGAAAGCAACTGAATCAAATAAACAGATTCGAAATCATGACAAAACCTAAACGATCGGAGATCTCCATTCTCCACCAGTAGCAACAAAAAAGCGCACACGAAGGCAACGCGACTAGCTAGAAAAAACGATACCTAGAAAGAGCGACGACGCGATATTGAGTAATTAAAGCGATCGAGGTGGAGAACGGAACTGACTAGGCTAAGAGGAGTGAGATCGGAGGGGAGGATGGAGGTTAGTGAATCCGGCATAGCGAGCGGAATGTGAAGGCGGAGATGAGAGCGGGGGGCACCGCTGAGCGCGTGGAGAGAGAGAGAGAGTGCGTTTGTCCGTTTCGAGCTGAAAGTGACGTTAGAGAAAGTAAGGAGTAGTTAATACATTCATGTTCAAATTGTGTTACGATTATATTTTTATTTTGGTCCGTGCAGTTTTGTATATTTGCAATTAAACATAACGGTTGTGGAGGAAACGATCGCCTTCAATGGCGGGCGGTCACTACTCACTAGTTATTCTTTTCTAACATGGAATCTAGTTTTTTTTTTGTTTTTTGCGGATCCACTTTGTGAAAAGTGAGAGATTTTTATTTTTATTTTTTATTGCGGCGCAGTTCGTAGTGAGTGAGAAGTTATTTATTTCTCTCATCCATGAGTGAAATATTTTTTTTTATTTATTTTAATTGTTCTGTTTTGTTGTATTGGTCAAAGCGATTCAGAATCGATGATCGTTTTTTTAATAGTAATAATCATTCATGAATCTTGTATTCCGACCGATAGTCTCGTACTATATACTTATTATATACATAGATTTCCTTTTATGAAAAATTATATAAAAAAAATGGCGGGCGGTCGTTTGATAATTTGCGGTAGGGACGCCCGAAGCATATCGAATCCACTCCGCGTCCAGATTCCTTCACACATTATCTTACTTAAAACCTTTGAGTCCTTTTAAAATCCACTCGTAATAATTATTAGAAATTGTATAAATACGATATTTCCTTAAAGTAATTCAATTGCAATTATACATATAGTAGTAAATAAAAATATCTATATATATAATAGAATAGGGTGAACGAAGGCTCAAATATGAACTGAACAAAATGTCCATTCCCTCTTAATTTATTTACACCACATGTCATCCATTCCGTATTTGACTGTGTATGATCATATTTTGCCAATATAAATTTTTAAAAAATAAAAGAAAAACTGTTAAAATAAAAATTCAAAAAACTTTAAAATTTAAAATTCAAAAAAAACTTTAAATTAAAATTTAAGCAGAAAACATTTATAAGTGTTAGGGAAATCAAATATATACACGGGAAAAATTTCCGTCGGGACGACGGGTGCGGAGCTAGAGATATAATATATGAAGATATATTTTATTATATTTCGGTAACAGTTTAAAGGGGTTCACCCAATAAGTGTAGTAGAGATATAAATTATTGGATTAAATGATAATTATGGCCGGTAGTTACAATAAAAGTAATTATAAAAGATTAAAAAAAACATAAGTTGTGCTACACATAAACATACGACCAAAAGAAATAGAAGTTGCTTTGAAGACAATTTGGATCCGATCTACTCTTTACGTAAAAAGATGGTTGAGAGAGTGTTAAATTGGCTTAGGTATGTTTTCAAGTTTGTTTTGTTGACTTCTCGTAGAAATTCAGTCATCGAACTTTGGATATTTACAACTTAAAATTTAGGAAAAATTGTCGTTGATAATCTCAACTTTCACAATAATCCCAATTTTGGATTATATTTAAATAATTCCAATTTTGATGGTTTTTTGCTTGCGGCATTTAAGAAGGATATGTCGAGAGAAAAGCCATCAAAGTTGGTCATGCCGCGAGCAAAAAACAATCAAAGTTGGAATTGTTTAGAAATAATTTAAAGTTGGAATTATTCTCGGTGAAAGTTGTGATTATTAACGACAAATTTTTCTACAAGGGTTCAATTAGGAATTTTCTTGATGTTGAGGTACTCTAATCGAAATGATCTTTCTACACATATATAGATCTTAATTTAGTTCACTAGGAGTAGGAAGTTACGAATTTTAAAGTTGACAATTGGAAATAGTCTGCAGAAAAATTAGAGGCTTTATAGGTGTAACTTGACGGGCAGTTTCAGGATAGTTTTCTAAGTCAAATCATACGATTATGAATTTATCATATACTAGACAGAATAAGCTTCACATCGATGTATGTCATGCAATTAGAGTCAATTCGGATATTAAAATATGATTTTTATAATTTAGGGAAAGATTCATGAGATTTTAAGTGTTGATTATCTTGAGTTTTGAATGTTATATATTGTTGTAAGATTTTTCTAAACATGTTGATCACTATTTGGATGTTATTAAAGCTTTCTGAGATAAGTAACTATGATTCATTCTGGGTGCTTTAATAATTTCCTTCATCCTCTGCTTGTTTGCTTCCGATGTATCACCTTGATATGGTTTCGTCTTCTGTTCATGTACCTTGGTTATGTGTCATCCAGCTTCGGATTGAACTGTGACTTTGTTCTGATGTGTGTGAAATCATAGATCCGGAAGGGGCCGTTAATCCACTATGATATTATCATTTGTATTGTGACCATTGTGCGCCTCGTTGTTTGGGCTATAAACAATTTTGGATCTATTTGCAGGGCATGATTTGTGATTAACGAGCCTTCACTCAGAGTTCGAAAACTTTGTTCTCAAAGCTTCTGTCTAAATTTGTTGTTGTGGCTCTACATTATGTCTTCGTGGTGCGACTAGTTTGAGTTATTATTACTTATTAGGCTATGGAACTCACCTTTATTCTACAACATTTTGCAGGTATTGAAAGTTATTAGTTTTGAGGAAAACTTTGGATGATAGACGAGCTAGTATCAGAAACAAATATTTTATCCATTACTCAAGTATTTTGAAGTTAGCTAGTTGATTAATTATAATTATTTGAGGCCATACACATTCTATTGATGGATTATGGGGACTTTACGTTATCAAACCGGTTGAACCAATATGACCAACATAATGGTGGTCTGTTGGTAATTAAGCGCTCTGTAAGGGCAAGTGTACCAATGGACTAAGACTTGGGGCAGGACTTGGGTCTTCGCAGCACACCAATGGACTGACAGGTGGGTTGGACTGAAAGTTAG
>JAWWMW010096328.1:0-11298 GCA_035048345.1 Echeveria elegans
CACCCTCACATACTTCTACTACAAATTGGAAACACTTTCTGCAAGCTTCCTGGGGGTCGTCTAAAACCTGGAGAGAACGGTGGGCTGGTGTCATTGTGGCTCATAATATATATGCTCATTATAGATATATACATTAGCCTTTTTGTTGTAACGATTCTGTTGAATATTGTATTTCATGTGGTATTTGTTCTTTTTTATCATGGTTTGTGTACAAGTTTACTGCCAAAAGAAAGACAAATGGCTTCATTATACTTCATCTAATTACTCAGCCTTGTTTTAAATGCAGAAATCGAGGGTCTGAAAAGGAAGCTGTCCAGCAAACTCGGAGCTAATTCGCCCGGTATCCAGCCAGATTGGCAGGTATTAAATGAAGTGGGTGATAACTGGGAATGCTAGACTTTATAATGGACATGCCTTTCAATATAACTTTATTAAGTTATTCTTCTAGTTGGATTGTCATGAAAGAAAATGATTTATGTAGTGATCTGACTTTTGCATTTGCGTGGAATAGTTGAATGATGTTATGTACTGTATTCTAGATAATTTTATTTTAATTACCAGGCTTGCAATCGGTGGATAACTCATCTCTCCATATGTACATCATATTTGTTGTTGTGAAAACTTGTTTATCATCATGTTTGTCCTTATTGTATCGATTGGATTAATTTGCAGATTGGCGAATGTGTAGCTGTTTGGTGGAGGCCAAATTTTGAAACAATTATGTACCCCTACTGCCCTCCGCACATAACAAAACCCAAGGTATTTTCCAGCAGCAGTTTCTGTTTATCAATTTTCAGCAGTTCAAGACTAATGTTGTTCCTGATCTTGTTCTTATATTGAACTATAGGAGTGTAAGAAGCTTTTCATTGTTCATTTGTCGGAAAGAGAGTACTTCGCCGTTCCAAAGAATCTCAAACTTCTTGCTGTCCCATTGTTCGAACTGTACGACAATGTCCAGGTAGTGTTTTGTTTTCTAATCATTTACGATCAATTGATATGTTGGTCTTATTGGCAAAAATAGTCAGTCTGACATTATATTATGCATCTAAAACCGAACATCCATTTTGTTGTTTTGGCAGAGATATGGTCCAGTTATCTCCACCATTCCACAGCAACTGTCTAGATTTCAGTTCAACATGATCCACAACTAGATCCAGAAATACCCCAGCTCAAGCAAGTGACAGAAACCGACCCAATTTCATCCTCTTTCGATTCTATCTATCACTATGCTACCCAAGTTTCAGACTTTAAGAATGTAGGTATCAGAATTTTGTTGCCCTTCAAACTTGATTTATGGATTATTAGTTTACTTTTAACATTAGATTGTAGAACCAAAATGTAAACAGTCTGTCCATTAGGATTTAACATCTAAATTAACTCGTACAGCTTCAACCTGAAGTTCACAAGTTATCTATGGGCAAAATCAAATGCATTCTAATCAACTACTATGTCTTTTGATCAGCCAAATTGCCTTAAATCTTAAAGCTACATTAATGCTGCATTCGAGTATAAGAGCATTCTTAGTAGGCAACTTTTTATAAGTTCATAGGTCCAATGTTTTTAGAATTGTTCTTAATAGTGTTTTGAAAAAAGATTGTCACGTCGTGAGACGATTTAGGTTTAGAGGTGTCAAAATGCATTGATTATTTGAATTTTAAATAAAATTTTTAATGGATTAAATTGTTCAATTCGTTTAATACATGTAAATGGATTTAGACAGATTGAGTTAAAGTCATTTAATCCATATATCTCATTGAATTTCATTAATACATTTAGTTCATTTGATTAGTTTGACACTGCTACTTAGGTCACAATCAAGTTGTCACACATGGATAACAATCCAATGTGTTTTCATCTTACAACATTTTGATATTTTAAAACAAAAGTACAATAATCACACAAGCTTGATTTGAAATAGTTTAAAAATGTTTATCAAATTTATATTATTTTGAGTTCTATAACACCCATTTTGAAAGAAAATATGTTTTAAAATTTTTAAAGAGTCGATTCAAATTTTGATTGCATAGTTAGAAAATTTGTTGAAAGTCAGAGTAGAAATAAATATACTCATTATAATTTTGTATTGTGTATATAGTACTCTCTCCGTCCCGGAATGATCTTCCTGGTTGGTGTAGTGACACAAATATTAAGCGGACATAATTTTTGAGATAGAGAGTGTGAGTGTTGTGAGTGAATGTGAGGTTTAAGGGAAAAAAGTAGAGAATTGAATAGTAATAAAGTAGGAAAGAGAGTGCATTGAGAGAAAAAATGATTATGTGAGTGATAAAATAATGTAAAAGAAGGAAAATAAATAGTAATAAAGTAAGAAAGAGAATGTATTGAGTTAAAAAAGATGAGATATAATTACTAAAAAAAGGAATGATTGAAGAATTTTAGAGGAAGCTCACAAAGGAACGCAGTAAGAACATTTTAGGACAGATGGAGTACTAATCTACTATGCAAGAGAGGTATGAAGTATGAACTGATAATGAATTGCATTCATGATCTTTATTAGCGAATCATTATTTAAGAGGGAATTTTGTATTAAGATTATTTTCATGATCTTTTAAATCAAAAAGGAGAAACAAACAGTTCAAAATTCTGTATATTTTCAAATAATTATATCCGAATGTGCAAATGAGTATTATATGCATCTCAAAAAAACGTCATCCTCAAAGTTAAATTAACCTTTTCATAAATATTTATATATAGTTTTAATGATTATTATTCGGCAAATCTGAAAAAATAATAACAAATGAAAAGCAATAAAAGAAATTAATTTGTACAAAAATAGCGCAAATTTGAATTTTCACATTCACTGACCCAACCATTTCGAATTTTGATCTTTTCCCCAATTCAAATTTTTCTTACTTTCCAAAATCAGACTCTCTCTGTCTTCAATCCCCAAAATCGGAATCCGCAACTCAAACTGCCGAAACAGCTTATTACTGATTACTCACTTCGTAAGGCCTACAAAAATCCACTGTGCAACAAAAACACTTAACTCAAAAATGGCGACTCTGAGTTTGAGTCCGCATCCTCTCTCCCAAACCACTTGCGGATCTCTTCTTCAGGAGTTGCAGGTTCGTAAAGACCCTTGTTTTTTTTTATGTTTCATCATCTTGGCAAAATGATTTTTTTTTTAATTTGACGATGTGTTGCTGAAAAGGGTGTTTAAAGATTAGGCTTTTATGGTGTGATGGTGAAATGGTGTGGACATATTAGGGTTTTATGAAGTCTTGACTCGTGTTCTTGGTGGGTTTCGCTTTATGTGATCTTCTTTGATGGATTCGTTCGTGGCTTCCAGGATTTGAAAATCTAGGGTTTGAAAGTTTTGTTTTTGTGATGATTTGGGTTTTCAGTGTGGACTGACTTTTTTTAAACTATTGTGGGATTTATGCAGAAAATATGGGATGAGATCGGAGAAAACGATAATGATAGGGACAAGATGCTTTTTCAACTTGAACAAGAATGTTTAGACATATACAAGCGGAAGGTTGAACAGACTAGAAAGTATAAGGCTGATTTGAATAAGGTGTTAGCTGATGCTGAAGCTGAATTCGCCAGGCTTGCGTCATCTCTCGGAGAGCTTATGTCCTTCTCCAGAGTAGGTTATGATTATGGTTATTGTTATCATATTCTTGTTTTTCACATTGTATGAAAAACAAGGAAATTTTCATGGTAGACGTTGTCATGGAAGTTAGTGTTTCGGTTACTTCTACTGATTTTTCAAATTTGGTTGGTTGAATAGGAAGAAGGAGCGCTCAAGGAGCAGATAGCTGCTATGAAACCTGCATTAGATGAGCTAAGGGCGAAGAAGCAAGAGCGAGTTAAGGAAATATCAGAAATAATGTTACAGATAAATCGCATTAGTTCCGAAATTACTGGAAATGAACATTCTGAAAAAGCTGTTAGTCTTGATGAGCGTGATTTATCCGTGAAAATGATTGGAGAGTTGAAGTCCCGCTTGCAGGATCTTCAGAATGAAAAGGTAGTTATTCGTTGAGATTTTTGTTGAGATTTGCATTGTTACATTTACTCATTTGTAGTTACCTTACCAAACCCTACAACACTGCAGACACTTCGTCTACGAAAGGTGAATATCTATTTGAAGTCGATTCATGAGCTCTCTACTGTGCTGGCCATCAACTTTGCGGAAACAATTGCTGATGTACATCCTAGTTTGAGTACTCAAGGGGAAGTTCATTCACAAAGTATTAGCAATGACACTCTTGCAAAATTGACAGGAGTGATATATTCTCTCAAGCAAGAGAAACTAGTCAGATTACAGAAGGTAATATAAGAATCGGTTATTTGCAAAAAGCAGTATCATTCTGTTTATGACATATCGTAAAATTGTAGCTTCAAAGCCTCGGAAGTACGCTTGTCAATCTCTGGAATCTTATGGACATTCCTGCTGAGGAGCGACGCAAGTTCAATCATGTCTCCTTCCTAACCTTCTCATCCGTGGATGATGTTAATGGAAAGGAATGTCTAGCTCAAAATGTTATCGAGCAGGTTGCTCCTTTCAGACTGTGGTGTGGTACTTATTAAAACAGATATCAACGCTTTATTGTGTGACCCTTTGTTTTGTTATATGTATCCATGCTTATTTTACAGGCTGAGATGGAAGTTGAGCGGCTGAATATTTTGAAAGCCAGCAAAATGAAAGAGCTGGTTTTGAAAAGGCAGGACACACTGGAGAAGATATATCGAAGTGTTCACATGGATATAGATACTGAAACTACAAGACAAACTCTCATCAGCTTAATAGAATCTGGTATTATATGTTTAATGTAGTTCGATGAAATAGTATTTTCCTTTCTGATACAGTCTCTGACTGAATATCCTTCTTTTTTTGTGTGTACAGGTAGTGTGGATATATCTGATTTACTGGCAAGCATGGATTCACAAATTTCCAAAGCCAAAGAAGAAGCATCAAGCCGAAAGGAAATATTAGAAAAACTGGAAAAATGGAGATTTGCGTCAGCAGAAGAGAACTGGCTTGATGACTACGAGCAGGTAAGTACTAATACGAAGATCATTTCTTGCAACTGCATTTTCTAAATGTAACTTACTATTTACGACAAATTTCTTCCTTTTGCTCATCCATATTTTCTTTAAAGAGAATCCACCCGTTTATTTAAATTTTACCATATTTGGCAGGATGATAATCGCTTTGCTGCTGGAAGGGGTGCACATAAGAACTTAAAGCGTGCTGAGAAAGCACGTGTTTTAGTCAGCAAAATACCATGTAATTCAAAGCATCAGCCACAATTATGTTCAAAGTTTATCTCCTTGTGCAATCGCTCGGTTATGATTAATTTAATTTGCTTCCTTTTTTTTCAGCCATGGTTGAAAACCTGACTGCTAAGGTTAAGGCCTGGGAAGCAGATAAAGGCATTCCATTTCTGTATGATAAGGTAAATCAAATTGCGTGCATTTTGCCGTTCAGAGTTAACTGTTAAGCCTTTAGTGCTCCTCTGGTAACAATAGTCAACTGTTCAGCCTTTAGTGCTCCTGTGTTAACATTGTTACCGAATATCAGGAATCCGTTCTGAAATCTTTAGAAGATTATAGAGTTAGCCGCCGTGAGAGGGAAGAAGAGAAGCGTAGAGCTCGAGTATGTGGATCGTCTTTTCAACAGCTATCAGTACATAAAAGTTTCCAGTATTGTTATTCACATATGCCACATTTGTACAGGACCAGAAGCGATTACAGGAACAACTCTCTACGGAAAAAGAAGCCATGTTTGGTTCCAAACCTAGTGTCAAAAGGCCCCTTGGCTTAAGCAGTAACAATGGCAACACAATACTGGGAACACCTATTAGTCGCCGTGTGGCAACTCCTGGTCGTTTCGGAGTAGTGTCAACTGGGAAAAAAGAAAGAAGAGAGAGCAGGATTGGTGCTATGACTCCTATAAACTATGTTGCACTCGCAAAAGATGATTCAGCTGCAAAGGGTCATTAGTTTGAAGATGACTCTAGTTTAGTCTCTAACTCTGAAATCCTGTAACAATAGTGCACGGTACACACGTTTGAAATATGTAGTTTCATAGTCGACAACTAGGGGTCATCGACTTGTTCAGTCTTGACTAGTACAAATGCTGTCCTGTGCATTTCAGAAAACAAATGTGCTGACTGCTGACATTTGACGGTAGAGATTTCACCTGAGACAAGTGTGTGACAATGGAACTGTGTAGTTGGGCTGAGCTATTGGTTGCACTTGCAGTCAACCTACTGCTGATTTTGCCTTGTTGGACATTAAATCTGCAATGGTTATGTCAAATGCCTCGTTTTGTGATTCTGATGATGCGTGTTTTTCTGCAGACCTGGATACATGTAATGTGGATAAAATGCGATTAGAATTTTTTTAAATAGACAGTAAAATGTACTGAGTAGTGATAACTGATAAGTTTGTATACCTTGAGGAGTCGAGAAGGGATGTTGTAGAAGGTTTTTCTGATGAGCATTCATCGCACTTCTGGCATTGGATGATGGATTGTTTGCCATTGGTAGCAAGTCGGTATAAAGCATCTCGAAAGCACAAACGAGTGTTGTTCGACATCTGAGTTTTGCGATAAGAAAGAAAATAAGTACTCTACTGACGCTATCTTAGAGTGATGATAGCGAATTTGAGATCTAAAACACTACCTTATGCATTGCTTTTCCGAAATCTTGTAACACAGTTTCTTCAACTGAATCAAAAGTCTCTAAGTTCTGTTGAGTTTCGTTGCACTGAGGAACATCGGAGTTTGACAGGCGTTGATATTGCTCGCCAACACGAACATCATCCAGAAGCATCGAGTTCCTGCAAGTACTCAAAGATGTTATACATTATGGAAATATCAGCAAAACTGATCTCAGGATATGGGCATTTCAAAATCTTACTCGAAACTCGGGACCAACGAGCTATATGGAATTTTATGAAATGTAAGTATGAAAGCCGAAGCATTGATAAATAAATTAGGACGATATAATTCCGTAAGTTCGTACACGAAATTTTCATCAGTCTGATTCGTCCGTGGAATTCCATCTTCTTGAATATTTTGATTGTTCAAGAATGCATTCCAATTATTCGAAGACTCTGATATACCTCCACATACACCAGACATCTCCGAATCATCATCATCTTCTCCCCGACATTCCATTTCAAGTTCAGACATCCAAATCTCGCAACTAAAATCAGCTTCATCAGCAGGGCTGTTAGTGTTATGTAATTCAGATAAGTTATGAACCGAACCAAAACTATCCTCTGCATTTACTCCCCATTGCTTACATCTTTCCACTGATTGAAACTTGCTCCACGCATCCTGATCGCTTAGAACACGTGTATCATTAACTCTCTCGCTACAGCACCCTTCCATCGCTTAAACCTGAAAAAACATACACCAACAATTTCAGAAAAAAAAAAAAAAGGTATCATAAACTATGTATAACATGTGTACAAGTTATCAACTTTTAGCAGTAAGTCTCTTTACGCGTCTTTCAAAATTATTAACAAAAATATGCAACAAAAAAGCCTTGGAGTTAGAGCACAGTTTATGAGATTTTTTTCATCAATATCTCAAGTCATCAAGAACATTTCAATAATGATATTCAAATACAAACTATATTTACAGATGACAGACCTGTAAAGAGAGCTGTTGGAGCTGAAGAAGATGATGTTGGAAAATGCAAACTAAATGAAAATGTCGACAAAGAATATGGAGGGTGGAGACTTGTGGCTGATAATGGAGGTGAGACAGCTTCATGATATATTCTAGTTATATAGAACAATTATTGTTTCAGCTGTTTTATGTAATTTATATACCCAAACTGCCCCGCAAATTAGATAAGGGAGGTCAAATTCAAAGGAAAAGGACAAGACGAGTATAAAGTTGCCAAATTGACTGGACCCTATTGAAAGGTCAAAAAACTTAAAATTCATCCACAAAAATTTTGCGTCATGTGGTTATGTACACTAGAGCCATCGTTGTCAATATTTCGTTTTAACCCCCTAAACTCTTAGGCCCCTTGAGGAGAAAAAAGTGCGCAAGAAGTTAGGAAAGAAAATTTTAAGAAAAGTTTTGAGTGAAAATGAAATGTGTGTTTGGTTGTAAGGGGAAAAAAATGAAAAAATAGACAAAATGAGATCGATTTTTTCTTACAACTTTTTCAAGAGAAAATTAATTTTTTAAAATTTTCTTTTCATCACTTTTTTCTTAGGGTCTACGTTATTATGGAATTTAGATCTGGTGCAGCGAGTGTAAGTAGCTGCACACAATCTGAACCGTATGATGAATGAGAGAGAGATAAGTATTTAGGAATCGTACGATCCAAATTGCGTGTAGGCACTCGCTGCGCTGCACCAGATCTGAATCTCATTATTATGTATGCATTTCCAGCGACCCTTAGGTTAACTCATAGATTATAACAATTTTATCACACGGTTTGAACCTTCTAAATTTTTTGAACTCAGTATAAATTCTACAGAGTTTGACGATTTTGCTTTGTCCAAAAAGAAAAAAAAATATTGAATTAATAAGCCATTAAAGGTTAAATTTGCAGCCAATATGATACAAAAAAGTTTGAGAGAGTATCTGCACTGGTCAGTATCTATGTATATATTCACTTTCATTTCTGAATGATAATTTAATCAAATCAACATGTAAAGGTCCAGATGATGCTCTGTCTCCCTGTACCAGCCTGTTTCCTTGCATAATGTGGAGTTAGTTTTTCCAATATGCAAATTTTCAGGCTGGTGACTGACATTCCTGAGACAACAGGAACGAACTTTGGTAACCCAAATTCGACCTTATTCTATATGATGCCATCTATCTTCTCTGTTTTTGTTTAGGTGAAGTGTGGAAATTGTGTAGGTCAAGAGATGATGTGCTATGAGAGTCCAAGGCCAAGTGCAGGAATCCATAGGTTTGTATTTGTCCTGTTCAGGCAGCTAGGGAGGCAGACGGGTGCACCCGCCGGGGTGGCGTCAGAATTTCAAGACCCGAGAATTCGATGAGATGAATAATCTGGGATCTGCTGTTGCTGCGGTGTACTTCAATTGTCATTGTCAACGAGAGAGTGAACCTGGTGGCAGAAGAATGCCTTTAAGTAGATAACTTTGTGCGACTTTTGCTGAGAACAAGGTTTTGGAAAAAAGGAACAGAGGTTATTGTATTAAGGATCAGTATACATCATAATTGCAGTCTGAATCATCCGAGTGTGTAATTCTGAAATTTTGACTGCTTAGATTATCTTCAGATAATGAAGATGCTGTGGGGTTTGGTTCCGCCAATTTAGAATAATATCTGTTCTTGCAGGAAGATGGAATGAAGAATCTGTCAACAATCTCGTCCACGAAGACTATACTGTAAGGAAAAGGAGAGGGGCTGACGGATTGCTTCATGTATCCGCTGACCATGAACTGAAATTAGGAGTCTTGGGAGGAGTCATCCCAATTTGGAATATTGGCTGTAGCTTCATTCACCATTTTCACAAGAGTCACCTGCCATAGCAAGATTTGAAGAAGAAAATCAGAAGCAGGAACTCCGGGTTTAAAGCCAATAGGACTTGGCAGATGCAGATATTGTTCTAATATTTCAATAAAATAAGTAACTAGTAGTTATATTATCCTATAAACTGCCTGAAGTTCACATTTAGAGTACAAATACAGGATTAACTTTCTTGAAGTGTTAAACAAATATGCATATGCTAATGCTAATGCTCCTTCAACAGTGTCAGATTTAGGAAATTGGCGAACTGATATAAGTTTTATAAGCAAACCAAACACGACACTTCAAAAGTTCATACATTTACCATTTTTAACTCCGGGAACTCTTTTCTTTTACAAAACTGGACATGAAGAAGTATAGACCAATAACCATAGCTCATTTTTTTACATATATCATCAGTAATAAGTCAATAAGGTAATGACACTACAGAACAGAAGGCAACTCACTTAGTTTAAAATTATATGGCCTTAGCAAATACAGTGCTATAAACAGCTCAAACAGAAATACCCATGCCACGGTGACATTACGTAACATCTCAGTAGTCAGACAAGTTGAAAACAAGGGGGACGAAGAACTCCAGTCTGCAGCGATCAAATGATAGCTGTCGAACTGTCTCAGATTTTAAGAATTACACCACAATGATATCATTCAAGTTATCGTACGTCATAACATATCTAAACATTCTCACTTTTCCCATTTTAAGTAGCCGGTAAATAAATTCTCTATAGGAAACTGGGCACGAAAAGCATAAACAATTCCTTATACACATCACCAGTCAGAAGTCAAGAATCAAATGCCACTATCAAAGGAAATGCATAATATAGCTCACATATGGACCCACATCGACACTGGAGAACGTAACATACCACATACCAGCCAAGTAAAATAAGTAGAAATCAACTTCTTTTTTAATTGTTCAACACAATGAAGACATACCACACTCTCAGGAACACCAGGAGGAGGCAAGGGTAGATTTCTTGGAATAGGTCCTCGCAAATGTGATCTTTTGTCGAATCGCCACTCCCCAATTTTCCCATATGTTAGTTCACCCTGAGAGAACACTTAACATTAGGCCACTACACTCCAAAGGGCTTTACAGACAGGAAAACATTGGAGGCCAGGGAGTGCCCGCTGCCCGATATGAAACAAAATACCTTCATATTGTAGTCACATCCATAAGTGTAATGTATAATATACTTGTTTTTCGTTTCAAGATCCCACGGTGGCTGCAAACCAACATGCATGTCAATGGCTAATACAACATATTTTCATTCATAAGCTATTAATTAAAAGGAAATACTGCTAATGTCCCACCTGTAGCATGAAGTCTTTCCGAAGAATATGTTGCACTTTATGTAAAGCTGATGCCACTGCATATGCGTACCTATGGAAACAAAATTGAATCATTAAGTGTTGTGAACAAGTTCGGGAGAAATCTTAATATAAATATATCTATGAAACCATGCTAACATTTCTAGCACCCATCCAAATGCTTTATCCGTCTCAGGATCATCCTTCATCCTTAAAGATACATTCATCCACGTAGGCGCTACTTTATCCAGAATGCTCTGCATAAACGACGAGGTATTTCTCCATCATGAACTTAAACGAGCAAGGACTTACATTATGACAATTAATTGCACGAAAAAGTGAAGCTATACTCACCATGTACCCTTTCAGTTCAAAATCCATGAGTAAGATATCTATCTATATAAAAAAAATATCTAACTAACAAACCATATATTTACCAACAACATCTAACTAAATTCATACATTTACCAACAACATCTAACTAAATCCCT
>JAWWMW010096338.1:0-11298 GCA_035048345.1 Echeveria elegans
ACGTAGGATGAATCAAATGAATGGACATGATCGTTTTATACTTTTTATTTTAAACACCCCTTTTTATTTGATCCACTTTCTTATTATTGGTGCATCCTTATTAATCAGAGGTAATACGCGGGCTCAATTGCATTAATGACCTTTAAAAAAAAGGAATGGTTGCTTTAACATTGCTCTATCTTTATATTGATTTTCTTTCTAGTCAAGGATGGGACATTTTCCGAACTCAAGTCTACTCCTTGTGCATCTTTGTAGGGATGTGCATCCGGGTCACCCGATCCGGGACCGGGACCAGACCCGGGTTTTTCCTTTATTTTTTTTTAATTTTCTGAGTTTGGACCGGACCGGGACTTGAACCAGAAAACCCTAAAAACTAGATCCGGGTCCGGGACCGGGACCGATAAATTCCGGTCCGGATTTCCGTTCCGATCTGATTTTGTGCATCTCTACATCTTTGTATTGATTTGGTCACACTGGAACATAGGTGTATATGATATATATGCACCTGATACGAACTCGTAAGGTTGTATCGGATTTGAGGGGCAGATTAAAGACTAAGATGAGAATTAGATTAATTAGAAATGAGACATAGACAAAGTTTAGTTGAGAATTGTTTTGAATTGTTTTGGTTTTGAGTTCAAACTCACCTCTTGATGAGAGTTTGAGTTTGAGTTTGAGTTTTGAGTTTTGAGTTTTGAGATGAGTTTTGAGTTTTTATTTTGATAAAAAATAAACTTATTTTGAGTTCAAAATCAAGTTCAAAACTGAGCCTAAGTTTTCAAAAAGAAGATTAGAAGATAAAGATCGGGAAGACATTATTTCTTTTCTTGCTTATTGAGAATGTGACATATGATGAATGTATATAGTACATCATTAAGTACTACAGTATTTATTACCTAAGATAATGACTCTCTTTCACTTCATTTTCCTCATTAACTCATGACTCCTATTTTCTCTTCTTGTGAATTCAAGTCCATCACTTCATTCTTCGTCAGGCATGTCACAGCCACACAAAATCCAAACCGAAGAGAATTTTCCGAACAATATCGATTCTTGTTTTTCTTCCAATCCAAGTTATATCAAAATCAAGTGGTTTTTTGTTTTGTTTTGGCATTTGGAGATCATCATTCATCATCAAATGCGTTCATATGGTTATTCGATTTTCGCTAAGTAACAACAGCGGACATAAAAAATAAAAAAACTAAACATGCATTAATTTTTCTCTTTTGTGCTGATTGTCAAGTATATATCTACATTAGTGCAACCAAAATGATACCTTAAAGATGTATTAAGTCGTCAGTCTTCTTTGAAAATTTTAGTCCATGATTTGTCGGCAACGAACCCTACCTAACAGGATTTGGAGAATAAACTCCATAGCTCGCTATTTCAAACAACTAGAGTTGAATGAGTTTTTTTTTTAGATGTGTTTATTGAGCCTTTTTATAATTTTAGACTGCTAGTAAGTAAACAATTAACGAAAGTATTCACCAGCTTGAAATAGTTGAATCATCACCAATTCCAACTATCTTGTACAGCTAGCAACTTCTCGAAGATTTTGTTCCATACAACTTCCATTCATATACTAATTTAATACTTCATGTATAATGACACCTGTAATTAATCTGTAATATTTTCTTAAGAAAATGTGATACAAGAACAATAATATAAACATAAAAGTTATCGTCATTTCTTTAAAGAATCTCATCCATGCAAATTGAAAAATGAAATCAACACCATTCTTAAACAAATTCTCATAGTTTTGGAAACACGACGGGCTAGCTTGAAGTGTGTATAGGGAAGACGATTGTGGCTTGAGGGCTATATGTTTTATCAACCGTCAGGTTTTGGTGCCTGATTAAGGTTGTCTCTTGTGTAATTAAGACTAAGACTCATTATGTTAACCATTCGTATGATGGGAACTGATATCCCTAAGCGGTATGAGACATGTTTCTACTTTTTCTAGTTTCACTGGAATGATTCAAGTTAAGTCATGTCCCGCGGTCACCTCCGATTGCAACTACAAAATATAATCATACTTATAAAATTCCATTATATACATCTTGATTCCAACTCTCTATTGCTGACTCTAGTATCGTCATAATTTGAACTGGGAAATAAATTGTATAGAATTTCTTCGATCAGAACATGCGCACCCAACAATCTATTTTCACGTGAGACTGGTCAAACAGTTAGATATTACCTAGATATCTTCAACATTCTGGTTTCAAAAAATGTGCATTTTGATTCTCAACTCCAAGATTTATAAATGAAAAAAACATTCACGATTGAATCATGTGAAAGTGACAAGCATCGATCAAGGATCCTTCCTCGCAAACCAAAATTCTCAGGCAAGTCATATTCAAAGCCCGTTTCATGAAACGACACAGTCCGCAAAAGGAAATGACTGATGGGTCGAGCCCAACTTAAAAATGCATTCTGGATCGCGCAACGGCTTATCTTAGTTCAAAAATCGGTCTGTACCGATAATCGGAAAACTCCTCGCCTTAACCCGATCCCGATCCCGTCGCACTCCGCCACCGTTACCTTCTCAACTTTGCTCACTTCGTTACTGTACATCATCAAATCCCGACGTCGTTTCTTCGACCGGTAAGATTCCAAACAGATCAAATTTTATTCGTATGTAAACTGTACACATCTTCTGTTAGGGTTTAATGCTTCAATTAGTTCAAATGTTTATCTCTGCTTGTTTCAAAAATTGAGCTTCTATGACATTTTTATATGCATCCAATTCATTTGTGCTTGTTGGATTATCTTTTTGAAGCTACTCATGCAGGGGCGAAGGCAGCATGTGGGCTTACGCGGCTGCAGTCCGGGTAAGCTTTTGACCCAATTTTTTTTTTTAAAATTTAAGTATAAACCCACACTTCCATCTAAAAATCAAGCATAGCTCACTAAAAACCCAGCACGCCAAAGCACACGAGGTCGCCAACTGCCACGCCAAAATCACACGACGCCACTCGCACGCATGAAGCTTTCACGGCACGACGTCGTTGCCACTTGCCCAGGTCGCCCTCGCTTCTGTTTTTCTAAAGTGCAGGTTAAGATTGGGCGGAGATTAAGGATTTTCAAGTGTAACCGGGCTCGAAATCGACATGACGCCAGATGCGGTGCGGTGCATCAAGAGGTTCTGGACGAAGAAAGCCAATGTAAGGGGTTAAATGTTGTGCTGTGCCTGTGCGGAACCTAGAATTATTCAGATGGGTAAATCTTCGATGCTCCGTTTGGCTTTTTTTTTCCTGTTTGAATAATGCATTTAGTGCCAGAAAATCTGTTTCCATTATATGTCATACTATGCAACAAATGTATTGTTTATGTCTGGATTGCAACTGAAACGATTTTCAAAAAAAAATCAGCTTAAGAGCTTTGCTTGCCTGATCTAATTATGGTATTGGGCACTTTCTATTCCTTTTCCTTGTCAGTCTTTCATCTTGTTTTGGGCTATCTAAAATGAAATCACATACTTTGCATAGTATTATGTATTTTTACTCGTATTAAAAACTTCATATATTCAGAATTATGAAAAATATATAATTTTAAATAGTCATTTCTTGCCGTTTTCACTTTACATATTTTTTCACTTTGCCGTTCTCCCGTATCTTGGCGTCCCCGTTTGCGTCCTCATTTCTGTGCAACCTAGTCTAAAACAACACTTTCAAAATTTATTTTCTAGATGAACATTTCAGCACTTTTTGTTTCTTGATTTATAAGGCCATGGATGTGTACAGGCTTATGTTCAGCAGTTGGAGTCCAGTCGCATAAAACTTGCGGAGCTTGAACAAGAAATACAAAGAGCTAGATCACAGGTGCATCCTTACACTATATGAGCACATATATAGTGTAAAATATCATGTATCTGATTTTGCTTTCAGGGAGTGTGTTTTAGTGGAGCTGGAGGAATAGTTTTTGGCACTGACCAACATCAAGGTCTCGCTGCAAGCATAAACAATTTCAGAACAGGTAAGCTGATTGGGTGTCTGTTAATCTTACTTGTTGCATTTTTGAATGTGTTGTTTCGAGAAAATAAATAGCCCTACTATCTTTCAATTCCTGGCTTCGCCCCTGGGTGCGTAGGTGTTTGATGTGTTTTCCATCAAACAGAAATTCATGACAGACTCACACTTTCTTTTCAGATTATTATTGTTTACGTCGCTTACAACATTAACCTATTCAGTTTCAAAACAACGTCGTATTTTAAAATACATGCAAGTATCTAAAATGAAACTAGTGGATCCCGTCGTTCCGACGGAAATTGTTTCACAGTTAAATTTAATTTTTTTAATTTTTAATTTTTAGTTACTTTTTAATTTTTAACTATTTTATTATTTATTTAGTTGATAGGGATTTAGTTAGGTTTTGTTGATAAATTAGGAATCTAATTAAATTTCGTCGCTAAATGTGTGGTTCATCCAGTCAGATTATTCTATTATATATAGAAGATTATAAACTTTAGTAAAAAGCCAATACTCTTTCGACCTTGATTATATAATTGAATGCTCAAAAAAAAAAAATCAGAGGCATACACTCTTTGTTCCTTTTATTTGAAATTCATATATATTTCCTTTTTCACAATGTTGAAGAAAATTGAATGTCATGTGAATGGGTGCTTAGTTCCATTGAGCTGGGGCAGGGACTGGTGCAAGAACTTCTCCGCCTTCCTCGTACTTCGGCGCGTCATTGGAACTCATAAGCTCAGCCATGGCTTGGTGGTGGCCGCCCTGAGCCTCGCATAGGCCCGGTAAGAATGCACCTACACAACATTGTTTAAATTTCAACTCATTATTTCAATCTTAAACATGAATCAACTTTCAACTTGAAGATTTATGAACTAGCCAAGTACCTTCTCCGGCGGCTAAATTGAAGTAGAGATCGATGACATTGGCACAAGTTTGATAACATTCAGGGGAGCAAAGCTTGGCAAGGAAAGTTGGTTCGAGTAGAGAATCTGAACCGATCCCGATGCTTTTTCGTTCAACTCCACAAGGATTGATACAGTTGTCGGTCTCAATATATTCTGCTAACTTCTCATCAGCCTTCACTTCAGATTTCTTGCATTGGTACTCTATGAACCTTCCACTTGTTCAGTAAGTCTCTAGGACACATCGGTTCCTGCTGATGACACCCGCAAATGCACACTTGTCCTTCAGCAAGGTTTCACATTTAATTTCCGCTACACGCGAAGGAAAAAAAAGGGTTAGATCAGATAGCTAAGTACAAGGTCAGTATCAGAAATTGTAGTGCTAGGATTTTATGCAAACATTTATTGGTCACTTATTTTGGAAGATGCTTGACAATTCAAAAAAAAAACTTCTAGGAAGAAATGAAATGCACAATGGAAGACGAAAAAGATTCTTACCTAGAGCGGCATGGACTAGGAGGGGTGAGGTGAAGAAGAGGGCAAAAGCGAGCTTGGTTGCCACTGCCACTGGAACCGGAAAAGTATATAGACAGATTGCTTTTTACAGAATCTAGTGAGAAGATGAAGATGTTGTGATTGCAGTGAGATTGGAGGTGCATCCATATTCCACTGATTCTTACATGGGTTACCAGTCGAAGAATGCAGACAACGGTATGGTAGAAACTAGACATAAGATCAAGGCACCATACAAATAATTCCTTGTCAATCGGGGGTGACTGACCTTCATTTGTGAACAAAGCTGCACAAACTTCTGAAAGAGTAGGGAAACAGCACTTGTGGTAGTTATACCAAAATCAACCAACATTGTGCATAACCTTCATTTTAGAGGGAGTATATACACGACAGCACTATTAGTGCCGATCCAATATGAAATTCTAGTTTAATTGAAATCTGGATATCCACTAGTAACATAAACCTGATAACGGCATGAAGTAGAGATGCTAAGCATGGATTCCCGGAGTGGCAGAAGAAGCGGCCTCATTTCATTGTGTTCTTCCTCCTCATCTTCGTAGTATTCTTCATCAGCAGTAGCATCCTGATATTGTTGGTATTCAGAGACGATATCATTTATGTTACTTTCTGCTTCAGTGAACTCCATCTCATCCATGCCTTCACCAGTGTACCAATGCAAAAAGGCCTTCCTCCTGAACATGGCAGTGAACTGCTCGCTCACCCTCCTAAACATTTCCTGGATACACTCGAGTTTCCAATGAATGTGGATGCCATTTTAAGCCCAGTTGGTGGGATGTCACACACTGTAGATTTTTCACATTGTTTGGGATCCACTCGACGAAGTATGAAGAGTTATTGTTTTGCACATTTATCATCTGTTCGTCAACCTTCTTTAGTGCTCATCTTTCCCCTGAACATTGCTGATGCAGTAAGGTACCGTCCATGGCAGTGGGTCAGCAGCACACATCATGTTTTTTGAGTCCCACATCTGCTGGGTAAGCTCGGGGACCGTGAGAGAGCTGTACTACTGGGATCTACGTGAGGTCAGAGGTGCAAAACTAACCATTAAGAAATGAAGCCGAGGAAAAGGTATCTAGATTAACAGCAAGCTTTCTTAAATCAGAGTTCAGTTGTCCAGGGAATTGTAAGCAGCAGCTAACTCCAGACATTGTAGCCGAAATCAAGTGATTCAGATCACCGACTGGAACAGAAAAGAATACCGTCAATTCTCAAAGTCCATGAAAATATAGTTCCTAAATGTTTATTTTCTATTTTTTAATATTTTAAAGTTTTTTCATTTTCATTTTTAACTTTAATTTTTAATTTTTTAATTTTAATTTTAATTTTTTGTTTTTTGTTTTTTAATTTATTTTTTAAGTGTTAATTTTTATTTTTAAATTATTTTATTCATTGATTTTTTATTTTTTTATTTAATTTAGTTGAAATGATTTAGTTAGGTGATAGATGTTTAATTTGATAAATGTAAGGGTTTAGTTAGATGTTGTTACTAAATGTGTGCTTCAACTAGTTAGATGTTTTTTATATAGAAATAATTTCGTCCCTTTATTAAATATTCAAAACAGTTTTAATCATTTTTATTTAAAAGAAAATTAAAATTAAACAAACAAACAAACAAACAAAATTTCTCTCTAAAGATCGGATCTATTCTTATGGACATTTAAAAACTCTTCACTCTTTTTACCAAAAAAAAAAACTCCGTATGCATTTTTACTTGATCATCACCAACATACAAACTAGGAGTATGAAAATATGATTTTCAATAGTAATATACTTATGACCGACTCTTAATGCCATAAATCCAATTAGGAAAATGTTTGGTGCGCTCTAAAATGTTTATTAGTATTAATTAAAATAAACTCCCGAAGTTTTAAACACGCCCACTTGTTACCCAGTCTCCAATTTGTCCGGAACCTGCTTCCAGATTTCTATGCATCATCATCTCTCCGTTGATCTCCACACTACATCCGGCGACGCCTCTCAATTTCAATTCCGACCACATACACCCTCGATCTATCAAATTCCGCGGTAGATCGAACTTATTAACCCTTTTGTTTATTTCATGGAAATCGGTTCTAGTCCGAGGACTGTTGAAGAGATCTTCAAGGATTTCAGTAGCCGACGTAATGGAATCGTACGTGCCTTGACTACCGGTACTCAAATTTTACTGCTTTATGGCGATTAGGTTTCTTATGATTTTTATTTAATTTGTTGGATTTTCTGGTGAATTTATGGTTTTTTTTTTCTGGTTGCAGATGTGAATGATTTTTATGGTCTATGTGATCCAGGTAAAGTTTATTTATTTTATTTGATGGCGTAATTTTTTTTTTTTTAGAGTTGATAATTAATGATTTGGTTTTGCTGCTCGGTTTAAATTAAGTTGGATGTTTTCTTTAAAAAATTAATGTATTTATATTTTCAGTTATTTGGGCGATAAAATTTATGATTTGATTGGTTTTTTGTTTTGTTTTGTTTTTGGGGTTCGCAGAGAAGGAGAATTTGTGTCTGTACGGGCATTCAAATGAGACTTGGGAGGTAACACTTCCAGCTGAGGAGGTGCCACCTGAACTTCCTGAGCCAGCTTTAGGTATCAACTTTGCGAGAGATGGGATGAACCCCAAGGATTGGCCGTCTCTGGTAGCAGTGCACAGTGACTCATGGTTGCTCTCGGTAGCCTTCTATTTTGGTGCCCGTCTTAATCGCACTGATAGGTATATATTATTTCAATTTATCCGGTTGAATTTTTTTCTGTGAAAATTAGTATGACCATAGTCTTGACTTCTTGTATATGAATTTTTAGTGCAGACTGTAAGCTCATTATTACAGTGTTCAAACTAAGATGTTAAAATAATGAGAGTTGTAGGATGAGTTTTACTCGTTATATCATTGCCCCTCAAAAGTGTCTCGCGTGAGATAAGCTTTTCGGTGTAGTGCAGTGGTTCTTGCATTCTCTTTGAGTTTTGACTTTTGCCAATAACTGACCACAGAAAGAGTTTATTTCACTAATGACGACTCCCCACAACTTTTGGGATGAAAACTTACTGCATCCCAATGAACAGACTTGCTTTCCTGAAAGAGCTCCAACAAGTACTTCAGTTTTATCTGTTTGAACAAGGTCTACAATGGGCATAAAAGAACACCTTTAGCTGATTGATTTTGGTTGATTACAAGCCTCACTTTCATGTTTGGCCAGATGGTGTGTGCGAAAAATGAGTAGATTGTTTTTGTGGCATGAAGTCAAAGCTGAAGGTTGGTCAGATGAGAAATTTTTTAAAGCTGCCAAGTTGTACGTCAAGTTATATTTCCCCATCTTGGTGGATTGCTTGGATGTGGCTATCAAGTCTCAGTTAATTCGAAAACTTCATGAATGTTTGAAATCATGTTTTCCTAGCCCTTTCATGTTCAGTGCTTTTGGTTGAGATTACTCTTCAGTGTAATTTTTGTTTTGTTATCTATTTTCTGAATATGCTCTGCTCTCATACTGGCAGAAAGCGACTCTTTACCATGATGAATGATCTCCCCACCCTCTTTGAGATTGTAACAGAGAGGAAGCTTGTGAAAGACAAACCCACCGCGGATAGTGGTAGCAAATCCAGAGTTGTAACTAAGGTGCGAAGGCTTTAACATCGCAACCCACATTTCATTCACTGCCCAACTAAATAAATGTCTCGTCTGCACGTTTCAGAATGTTTTTTCACTTATTGGTGTCTACTTGATATTTGTTAGTATTTAGTTTTCTTTGGTCATCTGATGGTCGTGTTTGAATTTTTTGAATGAAGCGAACAATTGATGGGCAAGTTAAAAGCACCCCAAAATTAATGGACGAAAATTATGAAGAAGATGAAGACAAACACACCGATACTCTTTGCGGAAGCTGTGGTGGAAACTACAATGCTGATGAGTTCTGGATTGGCTGTGACATCTGTGAAAGATGGTACCATGGAAAATGTGTCAAGATAACCCCTGCCAAAGCTGAAAGCATCAAGCAGTACAAGTGCCCATTGTGCATGAAGAAAAACAGGCAGTAAGTCATCAAACAACGACTCCCACCTGGCAGTAACAATTTTAGCTCAGTTTATCTTAGCACTGTAGGCAGAGGTATAGTATAATCACTATCTGCAATATTGTCAAATCCATGTTGTTGTGAGTTTGTTTTCTTTTCCTATTCACATTAGATTACCAAACTTGGACAGGTTCTGTCATATTTAGTGCCTTCTTGTGTATGTTTCAATGAACACTTTTGAGCAAATTCATCAACTTTCACCATGTTCGCATGACACTACTGAGTGCTATATATATCGGTGCTGGTTTTCCCTATAAGATATTAAGATCATCTACTTTCTTGTTTCATTGAAGACCTGCCAAAGCGTCCAAAGAGAGGTGATGTCTATGAAAGGGCTTAATTTAAAGAGCAACATTGTTAAAAACTAGTTTTAAAATTACGTTTTTACCAAATTTACAAGTCAAATCCAAATAAAACTGTACATAGAAACGTTTTTGATAAAATCGGACATCAAACCGATTATAAGCGAGTTAAATCAAAGTAAACCTGATAGAAACGGTAAAAAATATGTAAAAACTTACGTTTCTACTTGTTGAATCAATTTTAAATGTTCAAAAAGTTTGGCCAAAACTCAATTTGAAGTTGTTTTAAGACCATAAATCTAAACATTAAATGCATTAGGCAACATGATCTACATTTGGCCACTCAAATTTTAGTTTATCTCAATTGTCAAAACCAACATTATAAATTTTCAAAAGTGCAAAATGTTATTTTTATGAGAAATTTTCTTATATAAGGTAAAAACAACGTTTCTACGAGTTAAAACTACATGTTGATTCTACCATACCAAAACGAGTTAATGTAGAAACCCGATTCTGACAACATTGCTTAATCCCACTTGATCAGTATGAACTCAAACAATAACAAAAGGAATACTGGCTCGAGATATGGGAGCAAAAGATCTGATTAGTAATCGGTAGCTGGCCTTGCTTGCTATTATTCATTGCCCAAATTTAAGGATCCATCCTTCATGAGCTTCACACTTAAACTGTTAAATCTACCTCTGGAATAATGGCACGAAGCTTTTCTCCAACCTGTGCCAGTTTTCATCATTTTGTGAAATGATACAGCAAGAAATTCTCAATAGTCTAGAGTTCCTTTCCTATTTGTGTCTACTTGTTAAACAATTTTCAAATCATCACAATCAGTTACATATATAAGATCATTAATTGGATGACTCATACAGTAACTCATAAGACTGATAAATATCTGAACTTCTTTCTCTCCAAGCTTGAATGAAAATTTTCAATGGAAACTAAATTTTCTTTTAAAAAAATGGAATGAAAGTTTGTGTATTCGATTGCTTATTTAATTATTTCAGTTTTACACATGCAATCAAACATAATTATCCGTTTTTCATCATATTTTCCTTTCGTCCAATTTTTCTTTGATGAAAGATGTGAGGTGATACCAGAAACAAACAAAAAGGAAAGAATGATTTCAAGGAAGGGAAAAAAAAACAAGAAGAAAGAATCAAACATTGCCACTTGCCAGATATAAATAACAAAAGGAATCTTCTGATTAATAAAATAATAATCCAAATCCAAAAGCGCATACCACACCTCACTCCGATCCCAACAAACCCTCCCACACCCAAAAAAATAATGACCACCAACAATCCCTCCACATCCCCACCACCACCGTCGCCGGCGCCGTCGCAATCCACCACCAAAAAGACAACGATTCCGCCCTACATGAAAGCAATTTCAGGCTCACTAGGCGGAATAGTAGAAGCAACATGTTTACAACCGATCGATGTAATCAAAACAAGGTTACAACTAGACAGGTCTGGAGTATACAAAGGCATAGCGCATTGTGGAACGACTGT
>JAWWMW010096359.1:0-11297 GCA_035048345.1 Echeveria elegans
ATAAATATAGCAAATTCAATGTGAGACATTGACCATCAAACATTATCATCAATTCATCATCTATTTTCATAATAAGCACAAACATCAATCTACAAGCAACGCCGTTAAATGACAAGAAAAAAAGAGAAAAAAAAGAAAAAGAAAAAAGAAAATGCCCCTTTGACCAGTCTACTACCATGCATACATTATTCCATACTATGTTGCTTTCTGTTTGTTTGTTTTGTTCCCTTCGTTTTATTTCTATTGAATGGTCTCGACTCTCGCTCTCATAGTCATAGCATATTCTAGAGAATGACGACTCCTACTTGCACCCTATCTGATCCGGATGAAAATATTCGGAACACGTAAGTACGATGTGACACGAAAAAAAGAATTGTCAAATGATAAATTTTGAGATAAAATCCTCAAATTCAATAGGTTTACATGATTACATCTTTTGATAGAAAGAAACTCTAGAATATTATTGAGTAAAAATTGTTTAACTTTAAAACGAAAAGTAAATATCAAAAAAATTCTAACTAATGATTGACTTATTGAGCAAGTTAGATCGGTCGTCAGATCGTTCTACAAAGGTCCCAAATCTTAAAATCGCTTGCATCACTATACTTTTCAGTTTTACCGCCATTTCGGCACTTTAATCTCTATTTTTCTTCTTTAATTTTTTCTTATTGACATATAGTAATGATCTAGCAATCGTTCATTAAATCTTCAAACTTAAAATTTACTTGTTCAAACATTCACGTCCAATGTTCCAGCTACCACAGCTTTAATGCGAGCTATGACCAGAGTAAGAGGGATGTCACGACTTTTGTAGGCCATATGCATCAAAAATATAAGATCTCTAGATTCAGACGCATCCCTCCTATGCTCAACCACTCGGCTATAACCATCGCCTAAGATAGAAATGTGGTAAGGGGTTCTCTCAGTTCAGCCGTCTACCTAAACCCGCCGCCTACCTGAGCTTGTTTTAAGACAAAGAGAAACTTCATCAATTATGCCCGACCCAACCCAGGCAAACTCTCCTTATATACAAACCTTCAACAGATTCGAAGACGATAGCTACATTTCTTGAACCGAGACAATCGGCCATTCTTTATTGATGATACTTGTTTATAATAGGTACCTTCGGTTACTCCTGTTCTTATTTTCATATTCGATAAGGTCCCAACATGCAGGGCAAATCGAAACCAAATACGTTCTTGTTCTGAGTCCAAAAACAGAATTAAGATTGAACTGGATTTATAACATGTGCGGCATTTTTAAGTTGGGAAGCTTTATGACTCCTGACTGGCGCTTGAGTGTCAAGTTCGATATTCTTTGTACTAGTCACGACCCAGGCTTTATGGATCTTCTTTAAATAAAATTTGATGGTACGGTCCAGCTTAAGAAAAAAACATTCACGTTTGCATTTATGACTCTTGTTTAATGTTTAATCAATATAAAAATTATTTTCTATCACAGAATTGGTTAAATAGTGAAAACACATTTATTTTTTTAATAGAACTCAATTATTTATATTTTTTAAATTAATGAATTAGATTGCGTATCACCATCCACCTAATATTTGAGTGTTTTCCTTCAACATTTGCATGCTGTTTGTAGTAAGTGTTAGCATTAGAGCCAATAGAAATGGAGTGACAAAAAGACATTTTGTTACGTACGTTCGTGTGCAACTGCAATGCAACAAGTATGATAAAGTTGCACGTTTGCATTTGGTTTGGTTTGGTTTAACAAACACAGTCACCGCCCACAGCCTCACACCTGACCTAACCACATACATTATAGTCCACACTCCATCTCAAACGTTTATTTATTAATTATCATCGTTTCTAATCTACAAACATGTGGGTTTCATCCAATGGGTTTCGCATTCGACAGACAAACAACACGTAAGTATTATTCAATATTGTACTAAGACGAGGCTTGAATGAGACAATTATAATTATATTAGTTGCGCTTTCGTTGTTTCGAGGGAAATTTTTTCCGTATCTCCATTTGATTCATCAAAAATTGTTAAATATTTTTTGTTTAATTTTTAATTTTTAATGTTTTTTTATTTAATTTTTATTTTTAATTTAATGGATCGGACCGGGCCCGTTATCTTTAATTTTAATGATATATTTTTTTATTAATGGTGGAGAGATGAGTAAAATTGAAAATTTTAGATTTGATTATACATCCATTTCCTAATCTTTTATAAATATAGATATGATAATAATGTAATTTACGTTTAGAAAATTAGAGTAACACAATAAAGAAATCATTTGCACCAGCACATTTCACCATCCATTAAATCAAACTAATATTCTCCTGATTGTTCTGTGACCCCCAAATTTAGCACGGTCAAACGTTCTTTTCCAAGGACTAAATTTTACGTCAATTATTCAAATCCTTAATCGGATACAAACGTTTGCATGAAATTCCGCAACTTTTTATATTGCAATTTACGTATATGATTTCATTTGGACAATCACGGTAATTGCACCTTATCTTGTTAACCGGAAAATTTTAAATCTAATATATAATAGAATAGTTGAACGGACGGTCAAATGTGAACTGACCAAAATATCCATCTTCTCTATTTAATTTTTCAATCGTTTTCCTCTCCTTCGCGTGACCACAGAGTCCTAACACGACCTATTAAAAATCAAAAATTAAAAGTTTAAATTTACACACAACACATGGGTCCGGTCTGTCCCATTAAAAATTAAAGATTAATATACACAAACCATACGAGTTCAAAAATTGGTCATCGAGTCACGCCCGTATTTGATCTATTCAATAGCGTATTCAGGACGACGCATTTCATCGGGACGACGGACGGTACACTATTATGTAAAAAAAGAACTCGTGGATGCCGCTCACACTAAAATGTCAATTGGAACATCGTTATTTAAAAAATAATTGCTAATAAGAGTGATGAGGAAGTGAAGTCTTACATTTATAAATTGGAGGTTTTCAGAAACTGCACATAGTGGCCGAAAAATTACAATTAATATTATAATATTGACGTTTTTTCTGATATAAATATTATTTATGTGAGAAATTACTCCAAAAAAAACCACCGGTTGTTTCAGAAGTTCCTAAAGCCACCTATAAAATTTCACATGTTTGTCAGCAGCATTCTTCCGTTCAAATTCCGACATGTGTGTTTTGGTTTTTAAATTGTTAAACTCAATTTTTTTATAAATTACTTGTATACATATCATATTTCACGTAAACCACATGTATGAATAAATGTATTTCTCTAAATCACATGTATGAATAAATATATTTTTCAAAACCACTATATGAATAAATATATTTCTCTAAACCACATGTATAAATATACTAATTTCTCTAGCCCACTTTTATTTTTTTTAAGTTATAGAAATCGATTAACCTAAAATTTTGAAGATTCATAAAATTAAATTACACTCTGGAGAACTTCGTCCGAACATGCACCAAACATTTGGAATCAGATCTGGTGCAGCCATGGCTGCACCGTAACTTCTTTCATCTCTTTGGGACCCTTCGACTAAAAATTTAAATTCGAGTCAAATTAGAGAATTGTAGCTTTTTGAATCATCTACAATTCTCTAGTTTACGTCGAATTCAGATTCTGAACCGAAGATATCCAAAAAAAGGAAAGAAGTGACGATGCAGGTAGAAATTCTATCGAACACCCCCGACATTTTGACACATCTAATCAAAACTACGTTTACCATGTATGGGTAGTGTGGTAGAAACGTGCCGGGCCCACATACAATCACGACTCTCTCTATATAAACCCCCCACACCCTCCTCATTTCACCAATCTCAATCTCTCCCACAAATTCCAAACCCTAGAAAGAAAGACAAAACCCCAATCCAATTCCTCCTGAATGGCAACCACAAGATCATCAAACAGCCAGAGACAACAACAACAACCAAGCCGATTACAACGCAGAGCTCCTTCATCAATCAACATCAATCCACCAGTCAATCAATGGAACATCGCCATCCCTCTTTTATCACCGCTCAGTTCTCCAGTCGACAGGTCTCTTGACTTCAATCAGAATCAACAGCAACAGCAAACTCAGCAGCAGTTGGTGGTAGACCAGAAGAAGCCGGTACTAGTGTTTAAAAAATGGCAGCATCCCGCTGCTCCATTTGGCTATGAATCCAACTCCAGATCTTCTTGTATTAGGTTTTGAAATACTTTGACTTTTTAAGCAGATTATCGAATCGAATGTATCCTTGTATAGAAGAAATGTTGTTAACTTTGCTTTTTGCCACATCTATAAACCTTGTGTGTTCTTTTTGATGTAGCTTGACCACTTAGTACTGTGAATTATGTTTGCCTATTTCTTAATTTTTGTTCAGATCACTTGCTTGGTGCGTTGGAGCCATGTTCGACTAGTGTTGCGTGACTAGATATGGCATCTTCAAATTTGAGGATTTCTAGCGTATCGGTTATTTTATTTCTATGACTTCAATTTCCTCTCAACTGTGTTGTGCAAGTTTGTGTGTGTATTTATGGAAACGCACACTTGTGCATTGAGTGCTTGTTAAGGCAAGGAACACGCTGTGAAGTTTTGAAAAAGGTAAACAAAGAAGAGGAAAAGAAGCAATGAAGTTCTTCCTTATCGGAAAAGTTCTGTATTCTAATATCATTAAAGCACTTTTGAAGATCCTCTTCGTCTTCGTGAAACAGCTTCCCTGCTTGCTTTTGCGGATTTTCATTGGCACTCTGAAAACTCCACTCAGGTATTAATTTCCTTCCAACCTCTACTTTTCTCTCTTTCTGTTAGTCAAGTTCAAGTGGCATACTTGTAAACTATAAATTAATACTAAATCTTTATAGCATCTAATCAAACTTTTATCAGGTTCATTACTTTCTTCTAATCTAATGTTATGTCTTTCACTTACAGTGTTATTAATCTAGTGATTGTAGGCTAACACGAACCTTGTAAAAGAGACGCATTACTGAAGCTTTATTCCAGAAAACAGGATTCTCCACTACCCGATAACTATAGTGTGGTCACCAAGGTTTTTGGACTCGCATATACAAAATCTTCCGACATAAAGGTATGGAATTTTTAGCTTTTTTATAACGTGAGATGGGTAGAGCAGTCATTGGAATTTGTAGATGGAATAAGCTAAAACTGCTTTAACCGCATCATTTTGACTACTGAATAATATCTAGGCCTACACGGATACTATGAACTTTGGTCAAGATATTTTTTGTCATAATAATAGGTATTACGTGTAAAAATGGTACCAACTAGATAACCAATTCCTAGAGGGGACAATGAATAAAGACAAAAGGCATCATTCAGTCAATTGTGGAATGTAACTAATATCTTCAGGCTAGAGCAATTCACAGTGCGGAGTGTCCGACATGGAGACAGCGTGCAAGGAACTCCGGAAAGAAGGATGAAGTTTTGAAGGTGATACTGATGAGGTTGAACCCAAATCATATTTTCTTTTAAGTATGAAAATTTGCAATGAAATGCGTAGTGACCATTAATGCCATATTAGCGTGTCGCAATCATACGTATAAAACGTTCATATTGACATACTGGAGGCACTGGGGTTTATAGATTCTATTTCTTGGACAAAAGTGAAATAGTTTTGTTTGTATGTCTCTGTTTGAAGTCACAATATGAATGAACGAAATGAGGAAACTTATGATGATTGACTGCAACCTTCGCACTCAGGAAAACGATGATTTCTTAGTACTATAGAAGCTACGGAAAAAACTAGAAATATGACAGAATGAATACTTGCGAATGCTACAGACAGTAAGAGGAGTCATTTGCAACCAAACCTACAGTAGATATCTTCCTCATTTTGTAGCAGGAAAGCTGCAGAAGATCATTTCTCACAAGTTCCCAAAACATTATCAAAAGATCGGGTCTGTGCCACATCCGTAAAGTAATGGAACACAAACTGCAAGATCCGGGATAATGAAAAGAAGGCGAGGGCCACAGACATTGATGATGGAGAACATGCTGTATATCCTCAAGGAACAAAAAGTCGTCAACTACTTGATCACTAACTCAAGTCCCAGCGAGGCAATCTTCTCGCATAGCATTTGCTCCCAGTTAAGGAATTACAAAATGAAAATAGACTATACTTTTCGGTGCCTGTATTGGAAAATGGTAAATAGACTATTCTCTCGAGGATCAATCAAGTGACACCTTTTTTTAAAGAAGAGCCAAGCGAAGCTTGTAGTTTAGGATGTCCCTGAGCACATTGACATGGCAGGAGAACTAACACGGTCCACACCGGGTAATGTTTACACCTTTACTTGCTTCAGAGTAGAAACTTTGTAGTATGTCCTGCAATCTATTGCTCTACTTCAACAACATGACCCTAAGCATCGTCTTCTTCCAGAGTCAATGATCTGAATCTGCAATTATGAACAAATGACGATCAATCTCTGTGACACATATTCAAATATTTCAAGCGGCTAATAACATTGATTATGCCCCAACGCCATGTTATATAGTAAATATGGCGAACCGAATTGTGTTTGAACACAAATAAAAATGAATAAGCTGCAAGCATTCAAAATACAATTAAAAGAAAGTCACCGAACCATGTAACTCGTCACGTAATTCATCAATGACGGTTGTGGGAAACTTAGAACTGTTTGTTTGTTGAGTACCCGATAATCTAAGCCAAATCTCCGGCATCTATGTTTCTTCTTCAAAGAAGTACTAGGAAGGAGTGTGGATTATTGCTTAGTCGAATGATACATGCGTGCAGCATCTCCTTGACCATCTTATTCACTTTGTCCTAATGAATTTGGGCATAGTGGCGTGACGCCTTCTTTAAGAACTATCATATGCTTGTAGCCTCTGATGGGTGGGAGGCCTTTGGGTTCTTCAAAAAATTCATTAAGAACCTGTTGTACTGAATCTGGTACATCAATGACTTCATCAACTCAGTTCCATTAAGTTGCACTGCCTCCACTAAATAGCATTCAGATATTGATTTGTCCTTTAGTGATGGCTTGAAATGATACTTCAGCTTTCCAAGGATGGTTCACCTTGCAGTCTGGCTCTTCATCCTTCACACTTGATTTAGAGATACTACAGAAGGCCATATTGAAACTTTCTCCTTTTTGATGTTCACTGAATTAATTTGTGTCTCACTACCTGCAGCCATTTCCTTAATTACTTATTTTTCGGCCACTTGAGCCCTTTTTTGGTCAGCCACGACTTGCTTTTTGATACCATCTTCTAGTGTAACATCAGGGGCGGAGCCAGGAATTTTTTGGCGAGGGGCGGGAATAGAAGGGGGTTCAGGGGCAGCGCCCTCGATTTTTTTTTTTCGGACAGTACAAGTGCGATTTTCCGGTCGCGAAGGGGGCGGCCGCACCCCTCCGCCCCGCCTCCGCCTCCGCCACTGTGGAACACTAGGGAGGGGCAGATCACATTCACCATCAACCATAGCCAATTCATCTTCCGTACTTTTCTTGTTCAAATCCCTTGCATTTCTCGAACCGCCTCTTCCACCACAACTTGCCTCCACCAGATCCGTATTAAGCCATTTTCCATAAACGAATTCGATGGTTAGATGCTTGGATGAAATGCCGTTGTCCTTAATCTGAACGGCGTTGCCTCGGACCAGTCGTCCGATCGACTTTTTAGCGGATTTGAATCCTAGAGCTTCTTCCATCGTCTGACTATGGAGAGCAATTTTGAAAATTTGAATTTGTATGTTCAACTGAAACGCTTTTCCTTCTTTAACAATTTATGTATTTTAATTAATTTTTTAAATAAAAGTTTTTTTTTTCAAACTCAGTAAAAAAAAATCTGTTATTTGTCTGAATTTATTTGATAAAATACTATCATTCATATTCATATCCAGTGCGCAAGTTGCTGCACGAAAAATGACCGATTGAGTTGTCGTTTGCCAACCGTGCCGTCCATACAAAAGGATGTGCAAAAACATCGTCATTTTATTCGTGAAGCGACTCATGTAGGCTGTACAGGATCAAATCTCTATCATCCAAAGTTCCAATCTAACTGTACACATACTTTGCTAGAAGCTTGTTGATTTATCGGACTCGAGAACATATGATTATGTTCATATTTGTGTTGAGATATTAAGGTTCTCCATACGGACGATAAGATGGGTAGAAAAATTGTTTGCCTCAATTGAAATTATATATAGTATACGATATTATATCTTATACTAACAAATAATATCCAATAAAACAAACTAAATAATTCTTTTTATCACATTTCAATTATAAATTATTTATTTTAGTTTAACCTGCAAAAAAATTGAAACTAAATTTACCACTAGCAGTTCAAAAATTAATATTTAATTTGCAAAATTTATAAAATGTGGATGCAATTCGGCTTTCTATTTTAAGAAAAAAAATGTCACTCTTTTAAAGATTTTAAACAAACCCTAAAAACATCAACGGAAAATGAAAGTCTTGAAAACACCGACTCTATACACAAAAGCCTTGAGAGTTAAGATCAACTTCAACAGAGATATTCAAAACTCATATCAAATTCACTTCTTCGCCGTCGATTTAATACTCTTCTGCTTCTTCACCGGTGACTTAATACTCTTTGCCTTTTTCACCGGCGACTTAATACTCTTTGGCTTCTTGACCGGTGACTTAATACTCTTCACCTTCTTCGGTTTCACTGCCGGACCTTTCTTCCCCTTCGCTGTCTCCTTTTTCTCTTGCTTTACCGCATCCTCCTTACTGACCTTCTTCTTCGGCTTCGCATCTGCTATTACAGCTTTCAGTTTCTTCTCAACCGCCGCCTTGGACGAATTATGAGCGAGTTTGAAGGAGTTTTTCACCTTGACGAGCTTTCCATTTGCGACGAGTTTCTTAAGCTGGATGAGAAGAAACTTCTTGAAGTTCTCGGGAAGGTGGGAGGCATGGTTTGACTCGATGTGCTTCGCGATTGCGATTTGACTTGAGCCTGTTCGCTCCTTCAACGCCACAATCGCTTCCTGAATCATCTGATTAAACCACAAACAATATCTTAATTAATCAACAAAAATAAACAAATCATTAACTGAAATATTTGATTTGGATGTAATCGACTTACCACATGGTATGGAGGATGCGATGGAGCGGACTTGGGCTTCTTGTTGCCGGCAACGACGGTTGGTTTTTGAGTAACGGCCATCGGAATCTGAGAGTGGAAGATTTTGAATGAGAGATATTTTTGGATGCAAATGAGAATAAATTGTTGATATATTTATATTTAATTTTCGGGAAAGGATGAGGATGAGTTTGTTTTGAATTGAGAGTAGCGGCGTGCTGTGATTGGTTGATCGGAATTGGCAAGGATAGGTGGCGTGGATTGAGTGACAGTGACCGTTCGATGAGTTAGTAATCGACGGTTTGAACAGGTTAGTGCGGGATGGTGTGGATTGAGGTTTTGTTACTGGAGTCGGTAATTGGGTGGTTTTCGTTAGAGTGTCCCGACGGTTTAGAATGAAGATGAGTAGGCATGCATGTCCTGCGTGTTTTATTTTAAATCATATTTAAATTTAATAATTTTCTATTATATACGGTAAATATGATATCTTCAAGACTTCAATTATATATATACCAACGATTTTTTATCGCTAAAATCTCCCAGACTCAAAATACTAAAGCTCAAAATACTTTTATCACATATCGCTTAAATTAATTCACGAACTTAAAAATCTATTTAATATAAACTAAGTTCACACTTCCAAATTTTTCATAGCGAGTGACAAAAAAGAGTAACAAGTGACTCTGTTCTCGTCGTATTTTCGTCATGATAATGGAACGATACCCTAGTAATAAATAAATATTTTGGCTAAAATAGACAAGGAATAATATACACCAGCAAGTTGGTGTGGATCAAATGAGACTCTATGGAACAAGTCTGATTTAATATTTCTTGGCGTGTTCCATCAGAAGCTTCTTCTCCGCTTCCAATAATGTTTTCTGCACTGCCTTCTCCACTTCATCTTCCGCAATCTGCAATTCAGGACACCAACTTATAAAGCATGGTTAATTTGTTCATATGGAGGATTCTATGTAGAGCTACCTGGGTACTGATTTCAAGCTCTGCTGTGAATTCCTGATCCGATATATGTGATCGCATATTTATAATATCCGAACACAAGTCTTTTAGACAATGCAGAACCTCCGCCATGGAATCAATGCCGGACGTCGGATTCCTTACCTTTATTCTCAGCTTACTACTCTTCCCCTTGGATTCAACTTTCTCTTTTAGTTCCTTGTTTCTCTTTCGCAGTTCCTCCAATACCCTCCGCGTCTCGATGATCTCTGAAGTCGCAGCTGTCGTTATAGAAATTTTATCACACTGCATGACGCACACACAAAATATATGATCAAAATATGTGATCAAAACATACTCAACAAATGCTTAAAAATGACATATATGTCACAAATTTTCCTAAGGCACAAACTTTGGTTCCATGCGGAAGAATGGCGCGCAGTCCCATGTACCCTTCCCGATGACTCTGCCTCCTCAATCTCTCTTTCACCATATGTCGAATGCTCTTCTCCCTCGCCGGCACTTTGGCTTCCAAAGTCTTCTTCCACTTCTCCCTCAGCATCTCCACCATCCTCATCTTCACATTCTTCTGGCACCTCGTCGTCCGATCCTCATTCATCCGTATCTGTTCATTATACGGTACAAAATCGCTCTTCTTGGTCGATAAGCTCGCCGTAGTCTCATCAATCCAAGATGTATTACATTCTTCAGTATGGCCTTTGTTAAAGAAATGCTCCATTGTGCTTTACGAAACAAATAATCGAATCAGTTAAAGCAGTTATATATTATTTGATCATATACCCATGCAAAAACATGTTATGAAAAATGGCCTTATATATCAAGATGATCATTGATGGAAGTCAAAGTTGGAGCTGCACGGTTTCCACTTTGAACAACCAACTACACATTTTAAATACTCCTTTGGTCACGACTCACGTTCACATTGGCTTGGTGGTCTTTTTGGTGCGAAAGTCTTCTTTGACTTTGTTGAAGATTCCTGTCCCAAAGGATCTTGATTATACGGCTCCAGATTTTACACGAATACTGATTGTCTCGTTTCAAATAGAGTTTTGCTATACACACCGAAAATCATTGTGTACATATAATTTCTTTTAGGGAGCGGATCAAATAAAAAAAGTATTTAAAATAAAAAGTATAAAAAAGATCATGTTCATTCATTTGATTCATCCTACGTCCTAGATTAAATCACAATATCAAATAATTTTTAAATTAAAAAGGGGCAAATATGGAAACACAATATTTACATTAATCCTTAATAGCTTGTTCGACATT
>JAWWMW010096390.1:0-11294 GCA_035048345.1 Echeveria elegans
GTAAATCACATCGTTTTACTATAGGGGATAATCCGCCAATATAGTAATTCGATATTATACACGAACAGAAATATAAATATAAAATTAAAGTAACTACTTACTCAGTTGGGCACAGAGTCGTGCTGATAACGTGTTATAAATACCTTAAAAACTTGGGAATTTCTGGGACTTGTTGGGACTCAAATGGACTGAAATGTATTTGGAATTAAGAGAGAAGGATGAGGTGAAGGTGTGTTTATTTTCCTTCACCCCAAGCCCCTTTTTATACTGAAATGAAAGAGACAACGGGTGATTATTTTCTTTTGGTGTGGGCCCCACATGTGGGTCCCACATGACATAAAAATCCTCCTTTGTGTGCAGACCACTATTCATAACAGTCTGGACTTATTTTTTTTGTTTCTTTAATGTCTTTGATAAGTTGTGCCTCATCCTCGCTTAAAAATTGAAATTCTGTTATTTTTAAGATATAATCGTTACAATATCTAAAAATCAACATAAAGAGTTCTAGCATAGCACAAATGATCAAAAAAGAGGAAACTAGTTTTAAACACCCACTACACGACAAATTTGAATTTAAACACCCCTAGTAAAACGTTTTGTTTTAAATGCTCATGGTTGAACAAACTTTTCGTTATTGACACCTCCGTACAACTCCGTCTATTTTTTCGTCATGCGCGTGCATCACGCGCGTAATGTTAAAATAGATTTAGCCATGATCACATGTAATACATAATATTTTGATTTAAACACGCTTATCATGCATCATTTTGAATTAAACACCCATGTCGGGTCTGGTGATTGAGCTTGAGTTGAAAATTGAAACAAAGTTGAAATGTAGCAGTTGAGCTGAGAGTGAGTGAGTGAGTGAGTGGATATTGGATTATGCTTCAAATCGAGACCCTCAGAATCGTGCTCAAATTTTGGACAAAACAGATACGAGATGAAACGAAAGAGAGAGACGATTGTATATACACACGTCCACTTCTGTTTCACCGTTGATCTTCGGTGTGTAGCCACCAAGGTTGTGGTGTTAAGAGTCACATGTGATTTAGGGCCACATTATAAACAAGTTTTGAGTGGGGTTTTGAATTTCGATTTGAACTTGTTTTGAACTCAAAACGAATTCATTTTCTGTTAAAACACAAACTCAAATCTCATTCCCAAACTCAAACATTCCTCTTAAGGTGGGTTTGAAAAAAAAAATTCAAAACCCAAACAACAAACAAACTCACCCTTCCTCACCATTCTCCACTCTTCTTCCCCTTCCCCACTCTTCTCCACCGCACCACACCGCCACCCCGACCACTGCACCGGACCACAACACCGCACCTCCACACCTCAGTCCCCGAATCCTTCCTCCAACCACCACACCTCCACCTCAGCCCAAATCCCTCCACCTCAATCCCTCCACCGCACCTCACCTCAGCCCCAATCACTCCTCAAACCACCGCAACCCACCTAAACAGCTAAACTCACCCCGCATCACCTCAACCTCAATCCCTCCACCTCAGCCCCAATCCATCTTCAAACCACCGCACCTCCGAATCAACCCACCAACTCCGACGACTCCATCACCTCCGAATTCAGTCCATCGATTGGGTCGATTCGACCCCAACCTCTCCTCGTGGCCTTCACCGTCAGCCACCGCCACCACCACTCGATTCGACATCCTAATCGACCTGCAATAAAGACTCGATTGGGTCTGGTCGGCCTAGGGTTTTGAGAGGTGAGATGGAGAATGAGGAGTGACAAGGGTAAAAAAGATTTGATTTGCAACAAAGACTCCATGACCGCCAGCGCCACCGCAGATGGAGGTGAGGATGGAGGAGGAGACGGCGGACGAGATTTGGATGAGATGGATTTTAAGAGTAGAAAACGGTGGGTGTTTATAAGCACCCTCAAGTTTCTAAATTAGTTTTGGATGAGATTTGAGTTTATTTTTTAATCAAAATTGAACTTGTTTTAAGTTCAAAACAAGTTTAAAACCAATTTCGAATTTTAACCCAAAAACTGTTTATAATGTGGGCCTAGAGTACTGAAAAGTAATTACTGCAATGTCAATCTGAACGGTCAAGTTCAGGCGATAGATACGAAGTTGGCTACACAACCTCATCCTCGCACTCTCCGCCATTTCCTTCTTCTTCATCATCACCAACCCCTCACTTCAAACTTCACGCCATTCCCTCTAAAAGCAATTAAAGCTTCAATCTTTGATCGTTTAAGCATCTGGGTATTCCCAATTTAGCTAAAAAAATGGCATCTTCTCCGATCCTCATTAGGGTTTCCGCATCGAGCAAGTCATCGATGTCATTCTCGAGTTCAGTGTCTAATGGCATGATCAGTTTCGGATTCGGATTCATGGGTCGAGGTCGATTAAGGAGGAGGATGATTGTACAGTCGAAGATCCGTGAAATTTTCATGCCAGCGTTGAGTTCGACGATGACAGAAGGGAAGATTGTGTCGTGGATTAAGTCGGAGGGCGATGTGTTGTCGAAGGGTGAGAGTGTTGTTGTGGTGGAATCGGATAAGGCGGATATGGATGTTGAGACGTTTTATGATGGGATTTTGGCTGCGATTGTGGTGCCGGAAGGTGAGACGGCACCGGTTGGAGCTCCGATCGGGTTGTTGGCGGAGTCTGAGGAGGAAGTAGCTGAGGCTAAGGCTAAGGCTGCTGCAAGTAGTGGTGGTGGTTCACCACCACCACCACCTCCTGCTGCGCCTGCTGCTGTAGTATCAGAGCCTGTAGTTGCTGCTCCAGCGCCTAAGGCTGCAGTGGCGTCAGATAAACCAAAGCAGATTGTGGCTACACCGTATGCGAAGAAGCTAGCGAAGCAGCATAAGGTTGATATCAATTCATTGGTTGGAACTGGGCCGTTTGGAAGGATTACGCCTGAGGATGTGGAGGCAGCTGCTGGCATTGCTCCTAAGAAAAGTGCTGCTGTAGTGCCAACGCCGCAAGCTGCGCCTGCATTGCCACCGCTTCCTGGCGCAACTATTGTGCCCTTTACCACTATGCAATCCGCTGTGTCGAAGAACATGTTGGAGAGTCTTTCAGTGCCAACTTTCCGTGTGGGGTATCCAGTATCAACTGATGCATTGGACAAGCTGTATGAGAAGGTACATTGTGTATTAATACTAATGCTTTCAGTTTGAAGCTTTTTCAAGATGGTATGGAATCTTATGGTTACTAAGCTTTCTTTTGAAAACTTCAGGTGAAGCCGAAGGGTGTAACCATGACTGCATTGCTGGCCAAGGCTGCTGCCATGGCTCTTGCTCAGCATCCAGTGGTGAATGCGAGTTGTAAAGATGGAAAGAGTTTCACTTACAACAGCAGTATAAACATTGCTGTAGCTGTGGCAATTAACGGAGGGTTGATAACCCCGGTTCTTCAGGATGCAGATAAGGTCAGTGCATCCGTAAACATAGATGTCTTACAATCAAATGATAATCCGATAAAGCAAGTCAGTTTTCCAATTAGATATGAAATACCGTTTATGAAATGATATATAACTCGTTGTTTTCATACAGTTGGACTTGTACCTGTTATCCCAAAAATGGAAGGAGCTTGTAGAGAAGGCTCGATCAAAGCAACTCCAACCACATGAGTACAACTCAGGTATTATTCATTTCACTTTATATTTTCTAAAATAGATTTGGAGCGGATTTTGTTGCTTATTGTAAATTTGCCCTGCAGGGACTTTCACATTATCCAACTTGGGCATGTTTGGAGTAGACAGATTTGATGCGATTCTGCCTCCTGGCCAGGTTAGTAAAGTGTGAACTGATGAATCATGATGTTCTACTTCTACCAACTTAAAAAATGGTTTGCATCATGTTTCCACCATGAATGATTTGAAAATTAATGAAATTTTGGTTTCTGTTTCAGGGTGCTATCATGGCTGTTGGGGCATCGAAACCCACAATTGTCACTGGTGCAGATGGATTCTTCAGTGTCAAGAGCAAGATGCTGGTATGTTACTCATAATTTGTATTGCATTTGATTGGTCATTTCTCTTTATATCGGGGCTCGTTCCTTTTAGTGTGACCTATAGGGTAGTGCTAGTTTTAGTAAATTTGTCCATATACATTGATTTATTATTTATATATTCCTCTTTCCCCCAAAGAGTTTAGTAAGAAGGAGCACTGCGCCATTTATTCATTTCAATTAGAATCTGTTGTCAAAGTAGTCTTTTCGAAGTACACCAGATTTTGTGTTCTCATCTTTAATTTTGTGTGTTTAGTTGCTTAGGACGGTTTAAACAAAAACTTTCTCCATTGTTTATACAACCTTGGAAACACTGAAACACTTGTTGAACTGCGTCCAATCTTCTGTTTCTTGATAAACTTTGTATCAAAGAGAAGTCATGAATAAAAAAGTCCATGTAACCATGTTTGCACAAGCACATACAAACTTCTAGCGATTGTTTTCTAGCTTTGTACTCGAGATTAGGTGATTTTGACATGTCATAGGTCTGTTTCTCATATTACGGTTAGGACGGACATAATTGGAGGTCAATAAGCATATTATATTTTTCAATTTTTTTTGACACTTGCTACAACAAATATAGTCTTTAGTATTTCGGTCTTAATGTAAAACTTGTCTTGCCTTTTTCAATTTAGGTAAATGTCACAGCTGATCATCGAATCATCTATGGAGCTGATTTAGCAGCTTTTCTTCAAACCTTCTCAAAGATTGTTGAGAACCCCGACAGCCTCACCTTGTAGATGAAGATTCAGGACCCAACTATCGGATCAAATTCATACTAGTTTGCAAGAGAGTTAATCATTTTTCCGAGTTCAACTCACTATTCAGTCTATTAAGTTATCAGAGCTTTTCAGTTTCAAACAAGAGAATAATATGTTTCGCGTAGCTTATTTAAGGTGTCAATTCACCAGAGTTCTGGCGTGTCAATAGCCTTGGTCTCAGGGTCTGCTGTCAAAACTCTTATTGTCGTTTGTTGGTTATTTCGTAATGGAAGTGTGAGTTTTTCTCAATTTCAAGCCCTTTTTCTTTTACCTGGAAAGTTCGGGTTTTATTAACATTTGTAAAGAGTACACTTAACATCGTAGTTCAGCTAACGAGTTCCATTTTCTGATAGATTTACAGGCTTCTCGGAAGGTATTGGCCTTAAACATGACTTGCAAGCTCAACCTCTTCCTTGTTGTAATCGACGTTCTCTTTGGCTTGAATTTGGATAGGCTTGAGATTGTAAAGCAGGGCGCAGCACGAGTAATAAATCAGGTTGACAACCTGAAGAGCAGTGATCAAATAGTAAAAGTACTCCAACTTCCCTTTGTTCAGGTTCCTGTCGGGGAGCCAGTTGGAGCCATCTGGCTGAGCACTGAACTTGTGCACCAGCGAGACCAGAAACGTGCTGACAAAGTTCCCTAATGAGATAGCGGTCCAGAACAAGGCGGTAGCTGTGCTCCTCATGCTCTCTGGAGCTTGGTCATAGAAAAACTCCAAGTGCCCGATTGACATGAAAGCCTCAGCTATTCCATGCAGACTGTACTGAGGAACTAGCCAGAAAACCGAGATTGGCAGGGTCAGGTTTTGAGGGTTATCTATGAGACCGTGCGCTGATGCAACTTCCTTTCGCTTAATTTCCACCATACCAGCAACTAGAGTCGCTAGGATTGAAATGGTAAACCCGATTCCCATCCGCTGGAGGAAAGTGACTCCACGGTCTAGTCCTGTGAGTTTTCGAGTCAGGGGTACAAAGACCCGGTCATAGAAGATGATGGTTGAGAGCATGGATATGTAAGTAAAGACAGACATAGAGGCTGCTGGGATTTCAAATGATTTTGAGAGGCGCCTGTTCATCGTCTTGGCTTGTTGTAGTGAGAATGTGCCTTGCTGCGCATAGGCTGTGATCAGGAGGATCCCTGCTGCCCATATCGGCCCCATTCTGATAATGCATTTCAGCTCCTCGACACGATGGACAGTGTTGAGCCTCCACAAGTTGGGTGACTTGGTGTTATCCCCTTCAGTCACCATGGCAGCCTTGTCCAGAAATCTGCAATCACAAATTTGTTCTCTTGTCAGTAACTGGAAGATCTTAAGCACATCATGGATGATGTATTATGGACTCAGATACAACTTTGACGATACAAATACTCACCCGAACTGGTTCGAGCGAAGGAGCTTTCCACCACCAGAAATTGGGGCATCGAGCTCCTCATTCTCATAAAGGCATTTAATGTCGCTCGAGAGCTTCCTCTTCTTGAAAGCAGCCACGGACACTTGTATGAGTCGAGTAAAGGGACTCCCAACAGGATCCAAATTCCGGTAGAGAGGATATCCAAGTATAAACACGATGACGGAGAGAAACATGAAGACAGTCGGGATCCCAAGACCCCAGCCCCATCCGACGTAGTCCTGAACGTAGACAAGAACAGTCACAGCCAACAAAATGGATACTCCCATGGAGAAGTAGTACCAATTGAAGTACTTCCATATCCATGTCTTTTGTTTGGGGTCAGACTCGTCGAACTGATCAGCTCCAAATGCCACTGCGCAGGGGCGGATACCTCCAGCCCCTAACGCGGTCAAGAGAAGAGAACCGTAGAGGACGGCTAACTGGCCGGAGTTGGCTTGTTGGCACACAGTTTCATTTCCACAAGGTGGAGGCCTTAGTTGAGGTAACACAGCTGATATTGTCAAGCACACCATCCCCTAAGTGGACAAAAAGAACACCCTTCATCAGCAATGCTCATGCAAAGTAAGTAACTAGAGTTTGTAGAATAGAAGTTTTACAATTTGGTAGACAATGGATGCTCCCGTGAGGGTCCAAAACTTTCCGGCAAAGGCGTCGGCAATGAAAGCTCCTAGTAATGGAGTCAAGCTAGCAGTGCCACCAAAGTTAGTGAGAGTATTTGCAGCTTGAGTTAGAGGCATGTTGAGCTCCTTAGTCAAGTAGGTTATCATATTAGCTCCAAAACCAACCACAGCCAATTTCTCGGCCACATCATTTCCTGAGACACGAGCAAAACCATCCTAAGTTCAACAAGATTCAAAACTAGACTTCCCCATAACAATTAGAAAATATAGAACTACACTCAGTCATGTTATTACAAGCTATTTGGCCGATATATCTATTATGAACTGAACTTAATTAAACGCGGACTCACCCAAGATGAAGGGCATAGTGATGAGTCCACCCTTCAGTTTCTTTGGCACATTATTCTTGCTCTTTTCTTCCACTGTCATCCCCACTTCCATCTCCAAAGACCCCATAGAACTCCTTGCTCTCCTCACTTCTAAATCATATACACTTGGAAGAGTGTCGGTTATCCCCATTTATAGACCCCATGTCAGTGAACATGGACCTTAACAATGTTGAGTATGAAGTCCAAGTAATAATTATTAGGTCAGGTCCGTTCTAGTAATCTATATATATAAAAGAATTCAATTCATCACCATACATATAGTGACAGAAATTTTCATCGCTAAAACTACTAATTTCGCTGCTAAAAATAGTTGGAGAATAAGACAAATAATAATAAGACAAAAAAAGTATAAGACAAAAATTAAAAATTAAAAAAACATATGTATAAATTTAAAATTTAAAATTGTGCGAAATACATTGATAAATTTGAGGGGAATCGAATGAAGCCATCAGAATAAAAATACCCTAAAAAGTAAAAAAAAATAAAATTAAAGTAGTAAACATTGGGAACAATATGAAGAATCGAACAGATATAATGTTGACAAGTCGGGAATTATAAAACTCAAATAGAGGACAAAAAAAACTTTACATGAAAAAATACATTAGATTGATGAATTATGTATATCAAACAGGGGACAGGAATTTCATGGCTTATCTCTTTCCGATCCATGATGTTATCTCTTCAAACGTGATTTTGTACGGTGATGATGAGGAAGATATTCATTAAAAATGTCGAGCAAGATATTATATATTAATGTAGAATATAATATTATTAATTTGTGTTTCTATATTTGTCCATTTTTTATTTAAATATCATTTAATATTATGATCTAATATAGGACGTACTGTTGGATGAATCAGATGAATGTTCTAGTTCTCTTTATACTTTCTATTTTAAAAAGCTATTTTTATATGATCCATCGCCAATAAAAGTATTCAAAAAAATAGAATAATCAGAGGCATAAACTCTTTGTTTCATTTTATTTGAAATACATACATATATATTCCCAGTTTCACAGTGTTGAAGAAAATTGAATGTCATGTGTGAATAAGTGCTTAGTTCCATTGAGCTGGGGCAGGGGCTGGTGCAAGAACTTCTCCGCCTTCTTCGTATTTCTGTGCGTCATTGGAACTCATAAGTTCTGTCATGGCTCGGTGGTGGCCGCCCTGAGCCTCGCATAAGTCAGGTAAGAAGGCACCTATGCAACATTGTTTTTATATTTCAACTCATTTCAGTCTTAAACGTAAATCAAGATGAAGAAGGAGAAAAACAGAACGAAGGATTGTTTTGTGTAATGGAAATGATTTATGAAACTAGCAATGTACCTTCTCCTGCGGCTAAATTGAAGTAGAGATCGACTACATTGGCACAATTTCCATAACATTCAGGGGTGCAGAGCTTTGCAAGGAAGGTAGGTTCAAGTAGAGAATCTGAACCGATCCCGATGTTTTTTCGTTCCACACCGCAAGCTTTGATACATTCGTCGGTCTCAATGTATCCTGCCAATTTCTCATCAGCCTTCACTTCAGATTTCTTGCATTGGTACTCTATGAACCTTCCTCTGGTTGAGTAGGTTTCTAGGACACATCGATTTCCTGTTGATGATACCGCATACGCACATTTGTCCTTGAGCAAGTTTTCACATGTAATTTCCGCTGCAAACGAAAAAAGGAAATGGGTTAGAATTTAGATACTTAGATCAAATAGCTATGCCTGAGGTCATCCATGATTGAAATCTTTAGAATTTTTTTGTATCAGAAGTTCAATGTTAACATCTAATGCATGACAGTTCAAAGGAATACCTTCTTGGAAGAAATAAAATGCACAATGGATGATGAAATAAAAATTCTTACCTAGAGCGGCATGGACTAGGAGAGATGCAGCGAAGAAGAGGGCGAACACGAGCTTAGTGGCCACTGCCATTGGAACTGGAAAAGTATATTGATAGATCGCAATGTACAGCAGCTAGTAAGAAGATGCAGCTGCTGTGATTGCAATGAGATTGGATGTGCATCTTCTTGTGTTATATATATATATATATATGGTTTATGCCAGGCCTTGATGGCTTGATAGATTTCCATTGCGGACAACTATGGCGGGAGACGTGAGAGGATGTATATGTGGGCAACACGTTCAAGCTGTTTGATTTGTACTTCCGTTATAATACTGATGTTTGCAATCATCATCTCTTGATGCGAATATTGAAAATGATGAATCATCGTTCGTGAGGACATTGCTCCAAGTCCAAGGATTCTCATATGGGAATACCATTTGAAAAGAATGCAGACATCGCCTTTGTAAAGACTAGTCATAACACTTGGGGACCGTGAAAATCAAATTGTGAAAACGATCTGAAAATCATTCCTTGTTAATTGGGGGTGACTTAAATTCATTTGTGAGCCATGCTGCATTGCTTTAGAACTACAGAAAGAGTAGGGAAATATTGTGCATAACCTGCCTTTGAGGGAACAACATACACGGCAGCACTGGCAGTGCATATCAAATATGAAATTCATGCATAAATCGAAATGTAGATACCCGCTAGTAATCGAAATCTAGATGCTAAGCATGGATTCCCCAAGTGGCAGATGAAGATGGCCTCATTCATCATGTTCTTCCTCCTCTTCCTCGTAATATTCTTCATCAGCTGTAGCATCCTGATATTGTTGGTATTCGGAGACGAGATCATTCATGTTACTTTCTGCCTCAGTGAACTCCATCTCATCCATGCCTTCTCCTGTATACCAATGCAAAAAGGCTTTCCTCCTGAACATAGCAGTGAACTGCTCACTCACCCTCCTAAACATTTCCTGGATAGAGGTCGAGTTTCCAATGAATGTGGATGCCATTTTAAGCCCAGTTGGTGGGATGTCACACACTGTAGATTTCACATTGTTTGGGATCCACTCGACGAAGTATGAAGAGTTCTTGTTTTGCACATTTATCATCTGTTCGTCAACTTCTTTAGTGCTCATCGATCTTTCCCCTGAACATTGCTGATGCTGTAAGGTACCGTCCATGGCGTGGGTCAGCAGCACACATCATGTTCTTTGAGTCCTGGGTAAGTTCGGGGACTGTGAGAGAGAGCTGTACTGCTGGGATCCACGTGAGGTCAGAGGTGCAAAACCAACCATGAAGAAATGAAGCCGAGGAAAAGGTATCAGATTAACAGCAAGCTTTCTTAAATCAGAGTTCAGTTGTTCAGGGAATCGTAAACAGCAGGTAACTCCAGACACTGTAGCCGAAATCAAGTGATTCAGATCACCGACTGGAACAGAAAAGAATATCGTCAATTCTCAAAGTCCATGAAAATATAGTTCCTAATTAATTTCATCAGTGTTTGTAAAGCTAAATAATGCTAAAAATTGGCAAACTGCTAAAAAAGAGGTTTCATCAATAGACAGCTTGGTAAATAGACATACCAAAAGAGGTATTTCTCAAACAAACTTGCCTGGAGAATATACATTTAAAAAGATAACAATTACATATAACAATACTTAAGAATAAATGGTGTGCACAGTCGACAGATAAATTCTAAGAAAAATAACCAGTCAACTCTTGAAATATAACGTGCAATGAATGCACATGACTTAATTTCACTACATTACTCAACTATACCAAGAGTTTTTTCACTAACTAACAGAAGGTAATATACTTCATTTATCATCAAAGATAATAAGGAGAAACTGAAAAAAGAAGAAGGTAATCTGCTTACAGCTAGGAGTGGTAAGCTTCAAGGTTCTGAAGCAAATATCATAATGAGCTTCATTATCAAGCACCATACATTCATCTGCATTTTCACACGGGCGCACTGCCTTTTCCTTATCCTCCGCCAATCGTTCCCCGACTTCAATTTCTGATTTGGGACTCGAAATTGAGCGGACTGTTGAAGAGATCTTCAAGGATTTCAGTAGCCGACGTGATGGAATCGTACGTGCCTTGACTACCGGTACTCAAATTTTACTGCTTTATGGCGATTAGGTTTCTTATGATTATCTTTATTTTTATTTAATTTGTTGGATTTTCTGGTGAATTTATGGTTTTGTTTTTTTTTTTTCTGGTTGCAGATGTGAATGATTTTTATGGTCTATGTGATCCAGGTAAAGTTTATTTATTTTATTTGA
>JAWWMW010096411.1:0-11294 GCA_035048345.1 Echeveria elegans
CTAACACTCACCTTCAGGTTCATGTAGACTATGGGAGGAGATGTGCTTTTTAAGCAACCCTTCAGCTAGTAGTAACAACTTTTCGCCTCCATTCCCACACAGCACCTGTAAGACATCAAAGTTACAAGACTTCTCAAATGCTTAGCCTAAGCAAACATTACACATATGATACTATAACACGACAATCAGATATTCTCTTAGAGAGATAATTATAATTTCTCACATCAGTAACGGCTAAGTTGAAGCAAACAGCCATAGACAGTATCAAATTTCAAGTGAGATAACCATTTATCTTTAGAGGATTGAAAATGTTATAGGCTCATACTAAGGGTCTGTTCTTTTGACATGAACTGAAACTGAGCTGAACAGAAAATTTAAAATTAATTATATTTGCATTTTATTTTTAATTTTAAAAAATAGTTTTGACAATAGTGAATGCATCTTAAGCTTGTCTCATAGTTTTAAGTCTTAATACACTTTTAAAATAATTTTAAAAATAGTGAATGTTTATCTACTGAATTGAACAGAAATTAAAGTCAAAAGAACAGACCCTTAGTATATGTATGAATATTTATAGAACTGTTGCAATGCGATTGCTTCCTGGCTTTTTGATTCCCATAAATGATGGATTTAAATAGAAATGACGGCAAGTAGACTCTGTTAATTCAGAGTAGATTCAGAAACAGAAGACAGAGTGAGAGGCAATATAGAAGCCTAAAATATATTAACTTCAATGTTTAATGTAAACAGAGCTTTACTTGCATCTTAACAAGCTCATGTTACATGGTCTGGGAAGCATATACACTGTCAGCAAGTGGAAGTATCGTTCTACCCTGGCTTGTCCTCAAAACGGATAATTGTCGCCATGGGTAACTATTTGTGTGAAGCTCTTTGCAGCGTCCTCTGTTTAGGTAGCAATTGCAATCTGCAGTGTCTAAAAATGTATGTTAGGGCATAAAAATAGATTATCTGAATCCTTATTCATCATGGGGTTGGAGAGGGGACATTTTTCTGATGTTAACTCATTCGACATTCATGTTCATGCACTCGTCAAGGACTGTCTCCGTGGTCCATCTCCTCAAGAATGACGTATTTTGCATTAGGATTGGTGATTGACCCATCAAGACTTAATTCGTTGTTCTTTGAATTGTGAAGCTTATCATATCTGAAAAAAATGGTTTACCGAGTACCTCATTATGCACAGAGCAGTTACGACTCACGTGTACACATCAGGAGAGTTTACTGTATCTGAACTTACTTGTACCAGTTGAATAAACTCACACCAACCATGATTGTCACAAGACCTGCTCCTTTCAACCACGTAAATTCTTCATGAAAGTAAAAGACCGCAGCCTGTGTCGAAAATGAACCAGCCGCACGCTATATTATTCAGATATCAATGCAAGAAGATTTCCCCAAAGCAAAAACACTTCATACTCTAGATATAACTCAGCATTGCCAAAAGTATAACTGTGGTGTAGGAAACAACGTTGATTGTACACCCTTAAGGTGCATTCTGGAAACCTAGAGCGTGGCGAGGAAGAAATTCTTACCAATATAGTGACTGCTTCTTTTACGACTCCCGCAATTGTCACAGTAACAGCACTTGTAACCGAAACAAGGACATACTCCGTCAACACCTGCAACAACCTCACTCTTGAGGAAAACGTAAAGGCCACACAAAACGATAGGTGCATATGAGTGACGCAGAATATCAATGTCAATGTGGTACCATAAGGAAAGCCAACGTTCCTCCAAACGACATCAAAAGAAAACTTCGCACAACGTGCCATCGATTATCGAAATAATTGTTTGCGTTGAATTTTTCCCAGGGATCCAATATCAATGACAGTATAGCTGTTGCGATGGCCATAACTGGTGCCACATAACTCATCAATGTGAGTGGGTTCTCCAGACCTAATTAATGTCAGCATAGAGTAAATGACAGTTACAAAGACACTGTATATAAACACATTACAACAATGCCCGACATGTAAGATCGACATACGAAGAAAGAAAAAATTACCGTAGGATTCTTTCTTTATGTTATATTAACATCAGCATCATATGGATCATGTATCAACATAAGACGATAAGATTTTGTAAGTACATATAATGACAAAGATACAAAAGTTGAACTTCAGAACTAGATAACTTGTAAACTACGTATGCAAAATGCAATAAATACCTGGAGAAGTATTTGAGTCATGGTCCATCTGAACCCTGACATCACCGCAGCCAACATAATAATCACAAAACCCCATAATTCAAATTCAGTCTCCTTTGCAACTGCCGCAAGTAAACCACCGTAGACACGTTAAGCGAGTCACTAAAAAAATAGCGAGCCTGTGCAACGAAACAAAAAAAATGTAGCTGGTGCGATACCTGTAAGGAGAATACCAACCGATATGACCAAAACGATACCAAGAAGCTTAACGCTTGGAGACTCCAACCTGAAAATAAGAGTACATTTACAACATCCAGGTTTGAACACAGGATGAACAAGGAAATGTGACATGAAACACACCTGAATGCAAAAGCAAACAAAAGGAGGAATATTGGGGATGCAGATTTGCACTGCAGGTATAGAATAGTAGAAATTCACACAAACAGAGATTTATGCAACATAACAACAGTAAATCACAATCGAGGAGAGCAGACTGACAAACCATAGTGGCAAATGTAACCGAGATGAACACAAGGGATGCATTGCTCAAGTTCACATCAAATGCCGTTCCAAGAGCAGTTGGTACAACTGCAAAACCAAAATACGAAGTTCCATAACTTTTCAGTCATACCAAGTACTTCATTTCAAAGTGGCATTTTAGATTAACAGATAGGTTTCAGGATTCGCTGGTTTGTACTGTAAGACTAGATCGCAAAAAAATTTGTATTTTAACCACCAAAGTATTTCACTTGTGACTTAAGAGGGTAAATGGGTAAATTTTGGATGTAACTTGATATGATGGGATTAAATTTCAAAAAGTCAAATTGAAATATAAGATATGAAGACACCTCTTAAAAGAAAGTCCTTTGAAGACATAGAAACGCTTGGCTGGAATTTCTGAGGCCAACATTTAGTAATGGTCAATGATATAATAGCTTGCATGGAGAAGTGAACAAAGTTCATCAGTAACGGAGCTGGAAACTTCCCCATATGATCTCCTAATAAAGTTTTGTTATACCTAAAACAACAGCATAAAGGGAACTGAAATTTAGAATAAACAAGCAGCCATAATTTGTATTCATATATTACTATTCCGAGAGCATACTTACATTGTCAAAAATGTGCTGAACGCATACCAAAGTAGCACAAGAACCAACGTCTTAATAATATCTCCAACACTGAAGGACCCATCTGATTTGGACACAGTTGAGATCTGGTGTGTTATAAAATGAGATTCTTCTGAACCCATATCAGAGACACTTGTCTCCATTTTTGGGTCACTCTCAATATCGAAAGGCATGAACTTATCCTTCCCATGTCCGATAACACCGCGAGAAAACCCACCAACATCACCCTCACGGATCATTGGTATCGCGGTTCGACTTCTATACTGCCTTGAATCTGCGGTCTTAACTTGACTATGGTGAACCAAAGGCAACTCAAAATCAGAGTCGTATGCACTATCATCTGCTTCAACTCCAGTTTTCTGGTTACTCATACATACTTTTCCTTCTTCATCATACCATGATGAGAAAGAGGGGTCTCCAGGGAGATTCGGTGAACGACCAGAGGTGACACTTCTAATATCATCAACTAACTCAACTTTTTCTGGTTCCAAATCACTCAAAACCATCTCCCACACTACTTTAATTCGCACAAATATACTCTCATTGCCTCTGAAGAACTGACCACACTTTTTTGTTTGTTTCTCAGATATGCTAGAGAAAAAAATCACACCAATGAAGCACTTCCAATTCAGTAACCAAAAGTATCTCCTTCAACTGGACACTTACATATGTGCGCAAATTTCATCTTCCCAAACCTTTTTTCTGACTATGACACCCACAAAGAGCATCACCGACTTAAAACTTGAAGAGAAAAACAACCTGCCTGCAAAAAAGAAAAACATGACCGAAAAATCAATCCACCTGCGACACAATTCAATGACAAAACACACACACACACATAATCACACAGTATGCCAACTCACGTCTTTCCGTAAACCTACACCTACCAATGACCGTAAGGTTAGCAAGTTAGGTTGGGAATCCCAAAAATATCACATAACATTACGCCCCATTCAGGAAATGACACCATTTTTAGTTACAGCGTTCAATTCCAACCAGACATCAAAGCACAAAAATCTAGAATATCCAATTACACCACATTCTCATCCAAAACACCTAATCAAACAAAATTACAAATCCAAGTCATTTTTCTCAAAGAAGAAATAATAATTCTTGATGCAAAAAGGGGTTCAGTCGGATCAAAGCATGGATGAATTGGAGCTGTGGAGAGTTTACCCGAAAGACGATTTGGGGATCGGCGGCGGGCGATGGGATGCGAGATCTGAATCCGATTGGGGGATTTTGGTGCGGTCTCGCTTTCGTTCGGGGTGACGTTGCTGCTTTTACTCAAAACGTAATGTTATTATTATACACGTTACACGCGGCGGGCTATGATTGGCTGTTCACTTTGGCAGAGCATACAGCAACGGCGGCGTTTTGAAGGAGGCGTATGTGCATGTGCTTTGGAGCAACACAAAACAACAACTGCTGCGTGGCATTAGAAGACGCGATTTTCGCGCCGCGTCGGTCGTTAGTGATCTGAAATCGATCCGGCTTGCAACTGTTCAGCAGATCGCGCTCTGTCGATTGAGTAAGAATTTTTAAGTCTTCTTGTTAACACTTTAAGGAGGTGATTTCGTTAGTGTAGGTTTTGGATCTAAGTGCGATGATGCAATTGAGTTTTTTTTTTTTTATATATGAAAAATTGTTTAGGTCAATATCTGGAATGGCTGCAGTTCATTTTCATGCTCCTTTTTCAACTAAGAAGATGTGAGAAGAGAATCATAAAAATGTCTGTCAGGGAATGAATGATATTTGGACAAACGGGCTTATTTGGGATTTTGAGTTTCTTCATGGCCACAATAAGATTCCCGTTGAGGTGAACACCGAGTCCAATATTCCATCCGTTGGAGATACATGGAATAAAAATAACGTCTCAGGGTGTGGAGCTTATGTTGACAAGCCTAGGGGGTTTGATATATGGATATGTTGGAAAATTGTATTAATGATCATGGTCATTGATGGAGCGTATTTATACGGTTCATCGAATCGTTTATTCTCACAAATTAATTATATTTGTGTGATGAAATGTTACATTTTGTTAGTGTTTCATATCACAGGTGTATCTAGAACAATTGGGAAAAAATGAATTAAAAAGACCATGTTATGGAGTATTCCACCGAAAAGGAAGACTTGACCTTTGCAGCTTCGGAAGCTTCTAGAAGATGCGTCATTGACCCGATAGGGGCGACACAAATGCTGATGAAAGGATAACTCAAATTGCTACAACTCATATATTGGCCGCAAAGAGTGATTCAAATGTTAAGATGGTCAAAAAAGAGAAAGAAGTAAAAAGGCGCCGCGATGAGAAGAAGCTGGATGTGAGGTTGCTTAGAGGACCACGTGACATCATTTGAATTTAATAATATAATTTTCAAAATTGCCAAGGAGTTCATGTACTGAAATTGCCAAGGAGTCTGCATCCGTATCGGGTGATAAGACCTTTGCTACTTTGTAAGCCTATAGAAAGAGAGCATCAGTGGTCTGATTGGAACGAAACAAAGTGCGTTGGAAGGTGATTCAAAGATCTACAAATCTTTAGTTCACACAAAGTCAGATTTCAAGCCAAAGAGGGTCGAAACAGTGCTAGAAGATACGAGTTTTTGCAGTTTTGAAATTAGAAATTGGGCCAAATCGCTAAAAGGGCTTTGCTTCCTCAACAAGTCAGCACATCACTATAAATAGAAGTCGAAGGTTAGGGTTTAAAACACGCTGCGGCTGCAGCAGCCTTGAGAATATGGAGAGAGATTATTCCTCTAGCCTGAAATTCAGAGTGACAAAGACGACGACTAACGACCGGCGACTTCAAACTCAATTTCTTCACTTGTTCTTCGTCATTGTTCAGTATTAATCCTTATTCATCAACTCAATTTTATTATTTCAGTACAATGTCTTTCAGTTGCTAAACCCTAACTCAGTTTGGGATATTGTGATTGCAACGTTATAGTATGAGACTTGCGCTTAATTTATTTGCATGTTGAATTATTCTTGTTCTTGTGCTTTATCGCATGCTTTAATTATCTGTTTAGCGTAACTTGGCGGTGAAACTTAATACGTGTTATTGCATGATACTAGAATAATTTACCGCGGTAACGAAGCTTGGCGGTGGATGTATTGCGATAGGTTAGGATAATAAATGTTATATCAGCTTGATAACTTGGCAATTAATAGTGGATTGAACTTATTAATTAGATAAGTCTTTAACGAGATTATCTGATTAGAACAAATAACGTATTACTTTGGCGAGTGTACGTAGGTTGTATCTTTGGCGAGAACACCTGCTTTTAATTCGATATTGCACGACATATGTGGTCGGTGAGTACTAGTTGCATAAACAATTCTATGTACTGATTTTCTCTTAATTGTTAACTCTATTTATTTACTTTTGCGTTCAAAACAAAAACTCATACAAAACCCCACTTAGGAATTAACTATAGTTGTAACTTCTTACAAATTAAAAATTGTTTGCTCTCCTCTGGGTTCGACCCTGCTTACCGCTTACTGAGTGCTTAGCAGGTCTATAAATTCAAATTTGACGTGTGCAGCGACGCACGTTCAAATTTTGGCGTTGTTGCGGGGAAGAGTCAATTTCTAGTTTTGGGTTCATTTTCTTTCTCTTTATTTTTTGGTATTTTATTTGTTTATTTTTATTGTGGTGACTTGACTTGGTTTAGAGTTTAGTGTCTTTTGCAGAGCAACCATTTCCTTGCTGAATTAATGGATACATATAGGACTTCTGCATTTCATAGGGTTTTTGCATGCTTGGAGCGACAACCGTGTGAAACAACATATGAATACTTTGAGCACTTCCGGTGTTATATGGACGAATATCCCAATCATGGCTTACAGTTTCATGAACTACTCAATCACTTTTTGGATGGGAAGCGTTTAAAAGAACATGATATGCTGGATATAATGGCTGGAGGTTCAATAATGAATCGTACTCCCACAAAGGTGTGATATTTAATTCAAGAAAAAACAGCAGTTACAAGACCATACACGGAGTACTCGAAGTTATCTTGTGAAGAGAGAGCGTGACAGCTCGCAGCTGCAGAGCGCGTGCTCCACCAAATGCAGAGAGAAGCAGAGGAAGTTTAGCGAGAAGTGGCGGAGGCTGAACAGGCTACGAGGGAAGCAGAAGAGTTGTATCGACGCAGTCAAGGGCAGCAAGTCCGAGAGGAACAATACGAAGATAGAGTGGATGAAGATACAGTAAATGAAGTGTTGCAAGTAGTACCAATAACGAGCACTGAGGATGTTTCTACAGAGGACATGATTTCTCCACAATGCTCTGACATAATCAATGAACAAAACAAGGTAATTACTTGCAATCCTAACATTTTACCTATATTTAATCTTCTTCTTTCCTCTCATGTACAGATTGACGCAATCCAAAAGGCACCACGTAATAATCAAGTGTGGGGTTCCTTAGAGAATGTTACAATACACATTCCAATAGTAAGGAATCCCATGAGAATGCAAAAGTCGGAGCAGTTCTGTGATAGCTTGTGTGTAAATTGGAAAACTCGGAAAAAGGGTGAGAACAAGATGCAAGGCTCACTCTCATATGGTTCGGGCTCCCGAACAAACATTAAAGCTGGTGGAGTCACCTGAAGGACTGCACAAAACATGAAAAAGACGAAAAAATGGTAAATACGCATTTGTGGATGAAAGATGTTCCATGTTTGTTGTATATATGAAGAAGAGTCGCTCCTCGTTCGGTTGGAAACCTGGATGAACATGGAAGAGTATTTCTCACAAGGTGACGAGGAAGGTCAGAAGAGGTGTGAGAAAATTTGATGGAGTTAACCCTTGGGCTCCGAACATCTGCTGAGAAAGGTATCGTCGAGCCAAAGATGTTAAACAAACGCGCTCCTCGGGAGGCAGCCCGAGTTATTAAGTTTAATTTTAATTTTAGTTTCATTTCATTTTTTAGTCGCATTTAGTTTGATGCAATGACTGATGTGTTTTCTAGTGTGGTTTTGAGTGACTTTCAGGTGATGGAAAGGTCACAACATTAGAGGATCACGCGGAAGGATCTGAGTTTCTGTACGCGAACCTTAAGGAATTTCCAAAAATTCCTGTGGAGTACGTCCGCGTACCTAATTATGGGGGAGTCCGCGTGCGGTGATGGACTAAACACAGACGTTCAAGTAAATGTGTTGTGTGTCTTAATCTTATACTCGATTTTATAGTTGTGTTAATCCCTAAATTAGTCTAGGTTCATCTCTCGATACTTTCCTAGGTAATACTATGCATGCAATTCTATTAAGCGTTTTATCAAACACCTAATATGCATCACATTCGCATGGACTCAAACACATTTAACAATCTGATTTTACTCATAAAGATATGAATTAAACATGTTCAAACATTCACAATTGTTAGAGATTCATCAGATCCCCATCATTCACACACTACTCACTCATTTCGAGTGAGAAAACAAAAATCATTCTAAATGAAAATTATAAGAAATGAAAACAGGAAAAGAGTAGAACAAATTCAGCTTGATGTGTTGACAATGATGAACACAAGTCTCCTTCAAAGTTCGGTCCAAAAGCTCCTCATTTGGCCAGCGAAAAATGGGTGGTGACTAGGGTTTTTGATGAGAAAAGCTCCTATTTTTCGTGCTCAAAACCCTAGAGAACACGTTCTTTATATAGAGGAGGAGGAGGAATGACAAGCCAAAGGTCTCAAATGAAGTCGGAAAGTCTGATTTTCTGGGTCACTCGGTCGAGTAACATGGTCACTCGACCGAGTGACATGCCTCGACTTTACTCGGTCGAGTGACGTGTCTCTACTCGGTCGAGTGGGTTGCTGTGGTCTGAAGTAAGTGAATCCGAGAGGGTCTACTCGGTCGAGTAACTTCACTTGGCCAGATTTGTCTGCTCTTCTTCACGATACTAGATGCTGATTTTAACCTTTGTAGCCTCTGAATCAGTCTTTGGTGAAAACATAAATGTTGTAGGCCTCTGACTTAGCTTTGCAATTCACCTTGCTTCACTTCAATCGGACAACAAATGAGTCCCATGGAGGCTTCTAAAGCTCTGAAGGTCCCGATTATCCAAAAATTGCTGCTTTTGTCTCTTTTCTGCTCTATTTTTGCTATACTTCATTTCAGACTCCTCCAAGTTACGATGATCGTATTTTAGACCTGAAACATCATCAAGAGTATCACAAACGATATAGTTTACTCCTAAATCAGAAAAAATATGAGCAAAAAAGTATGGAAATAATAGACATATTTTTCACTTATCATACACCATAAGAAGCTACTGAGCAGGGGAATCCACGTGAGAATAAGGACATTATACAAGATCCCTCGGAGAAGACTGAAGATGTGCGAAAGCCTGGAGACTATCCAAAAATGTCAAAGAACATTGATGATTACTCAAATATAAGACAAAAACTTCAACATGGTTAAAGGCCCAAGACATGTGAATCGAAGGAAGACATTTTGATCAAGTCATACAAGACAAGTTTGACATTAGAGCCCGACAAAGAAGATCAATTAGGCATTAAGGGGGAGTATTGAATTATTAAGAGTTTACTGTAAAAAAAAAGGATATTATATTATGTCGTTTTCCAGATAAAAAGTATTATAATTGAAAATTGCAGAAAAATGTATTAAAAGCATTCTGTTAACGGAAAACCAGTAATCTCCTTTGATTAACTTTAAAAAATCATAAAAAATATCAAATAAAAAATTTAAAACTTCATAAAACAAATAAGTATAAAATTCACATTTATTATCACTTATGATAAACAAAATTTAATTTGATATTTCAAAATTTTCAAAAAAGTAACACAAAATGTTATAAAAATATAACAAAAATGTTGAATAGTTTACCATTATGTTTTTGTATGTCTTTAAATTTCAAGAAATTTTTTAAATTTTGTTTTTTATTTTTAAATATAAATGTTTCAAAATTTTGAATTTCCCATAATATTTTATATGAACATTTAATAAAAATAGCAAAAAATATTAAAAAATATTGTTAAAATTCAGAGACATTCAAAACAATAATGTAAACTTAGTCAACATTTTTTATATTTTTGTTAAAATTATATGCTACATTTTGGTAAATATTTGAAACATTAAATTAACTTTATAAAAAATATTCTTGAGGCATTAGTTTGTTTATCAAAAGTGATACTAAATGAGTGAATTTTACATATTTGTTTAACAAAGTTTTGAATTTTGAATTTTTTTAGGACTTTTAAAGTTAATTAAATGCGATTACTTATTTTTTTGTTAACAAAATGCTTTTATACCATTTTTCTTCAATTTTCAGTTATAATACCTTTTATTTACAAAACGACATATTATAATACCATTTTCTACAATAAACCCAATTATTAATGTCTCATTGGGCTAGGCCAAAATTAAGACTAATCCAAACAATAAAGTTCAAGTTAGAATCCAAGAATGATAAGAAATTAGTGGAATTCTCTATTGAAGTATGGAAAGAAGGAGATGAAGATACTCTGATTGAGAATTGTAGAGTCAATAATATTAGTGGTTAGATCATATTAATCTTAGTCATCCATTGAGTAAGTGTATTAGTGTAAATACGAGTGTGTTGAAATTGTTTAGGCACTTGAGTTAAGAAAGAGTGAGGTAAAAGTGAGTGCGTCCTCTTATAATAATTTTTCCACAAAATAATAAAATCTCTAATTTGTAAATTGCGCAACTCAACATATTTGAATTATATTACTTGACTATTGGAGAAGATAGTTATGAATAGAGGTGTCAAAAATACCCTTCGCCCTCTATCCGCCTTATACCCGCCCCAAAAATACCCTTTCATATCCACTCATTTAATACCCTTACTCTTTAATACCCTCTTATAATAAGGGCGCCCATTACCCGTCCATTTGCCATCTTATTACATTTTTCTCAATTTGACCACTGTTGACCACCGTTGACCGATTGGTCAAAATTCAAAAAGAGGGTATTAAAGGGCGCCCTTACCCTTTTGATACCCGCCCACTAAACC